>CABHPP010136974.1:21660-35933 GCA_902168425.1 Peromyscus attwateri | reverse complement strand
AAATAAAGGCTATGTCATAGAATTAAAAAAATAAATAAATTAATTAATGCACAAAAGAACTGAGTAGCTGCCTTGTCAAAATGACAGAAATGGTGGCCAAGTTTATGAATAAGTGTTCAGTGTCAATTGTTGTCAGGGAAATGCAAATCAAAATCACAATGGATTATCAGGGTACCTATGTTACCTAGCAAGGAAACTGAATAGAAGCAACAACATGATGTCATTGGTAGGAATGTAAATTGTTTTACCCACTGTAGAAAACTGTATGTTGATTCCTAAAAGAGAAAAAAAATGTGGAACTATTATATATATGACTGGGCAGCACCACATATGCTTATATAGCCCAAGGATTTGTTTTCTCACAGTTGTTGTGTGATATTCTGTTTGTGTTCTGAAAAATAAAGCTTGCCTTGAAAAAAAAAAAAGAAATTACAGGATGTACATGTGGATTATTTGGATCTGTAGCTTGATTGTATTCTGGTTATTTTACCTTCTAGATATCCCCCTACAGAAATTCTAATGCAGAGAGAAGATAATATCTTAGAATGGATATTTTTACCACACAGAGTAAGAAATTAAAGGCCTATGTAGAAAAGGTTTCTGAATTGATTCTGAAAGGAAAATTAAGACTCCATCAATCAGCAGGACTAGACTCAGCAGAAATTGTGGTACATTTTACTAATGCTGAAATGTATTCATTATAAACAGAAAATGAACACTGGCAAAGAGATTGCAGCAAGTTTTTGGGAGATATTAGTAACAAATATCTCCAAAGCAAGAGATTTCAATCTATAAAGAGAACTAACTGGATCGTTCCTCACATTGTAAGGGGAACACTAATTTCTGGAGCCCCTACATTCTATACTGATGCAAACAAATCAGGAAAGGCAGGTTATAAGTCAGGAAATTTAAGTAAAGTGGCTCAAAGCCCTTATGATTCTGTTCTAAAGTCAGAAATATATGCTGTTCTCATGATATTATTAGGTTTTCCGGAGCCTCTTAATATAGTTACTGACTCTCAATATGCAGATAAAGTTGTTTTACATATTGAAACTGCTGAATTTATTCCAGATGATTCAGAATTGACTTTCTTATTTATTCAATTACAAGAAATAATCAGAAACAGAAGTCATCCCTTGTATATAGCACATATCGTATCCTATCCAGGTCTACCAGGCCCTCTAGCACAAGGAAGGTAATGATGAAATTGATCAGCTATTGGTAGGAAATGTGCTAGAAGCTCAGAATTTCATAAGAAACACCATGTTAATAGAAAGGGTCTGAAAAAATTTTTTTCCATCACTTGGCAACAAGCCAAGGAAATTATAAGGAAATGTCCTACTTGTTCTTTGTATAACCAGACTCTACTACCTGCAAGAAGTAACCCAAAGGGTACTCAAAGAAATGAAATTTGGCAAATGGATGTATTTCATTTTGCAGAGTTTAGAAAATTAAATATGTATGCCATATTATAGATACATATTTAGGATTTCAATGGTCAACTGCTTTGAGCACTGAAAAGGCTGATTCTGTAATTACACATTTATTAGAAGTTATGGCCATCATGGGGATACCTGTACAAACTAAGACTGATAATGCTCCAGCATATATCTCTAGTAAAATGAAACAGTATTTTGCATATTACAGCACAAAGCATATTACAGGTATACCACACAATCCTAGAGGGAAAGCAATTATAGAAAGATCTAATCATACTCTAAAAGATATGCTTAATAAGCAGAAAGAGGTAATAAAGACCTTTAGAGATAGATTGCACAATGCTTTATTAATGTTAAATTTTCTAAATGCTAATGAGAAAGGAATGACAGCTGAGGATCGACATTGGATAGTAGAAAAAATGTTGAATTATGTAAATGGTCTTATTAATAAAAAAAAAACCCAGAGCCAGATATTGGGGTGAAAGCCGAGAGATCAGAGGAATAGGACAAACCACAGCCAACCTTACCTCCCCAACTCCTCAGCTTTCAGAGAGAGCTACTTCCTGTATACCCACACCTATATGCCTTTCTGTCCTTGCCCTTTTACTTCCTCTCTTTGCCCAGCTACATCACTTCCTCTTTCTGCCCAGCTCTGTCACTTCCTGTCTGTCTATACAGACCTCCAGACTTTTATAGTTAACTAGTGTTGGAAATAAAGGCATGTGCCACCACCACACTTGGCTCTGTTTCCAGTGTGGCCTTGAACTCACAGAGATCCGGATGGATCTCTTCCTCCCGAATGCTAGGATTAATGACATGTGCTACCATTGCCTGACATCTATGTTTAATATAGTGGCTGGCTTTTTCCTCTGATCCTCAGATAAGCTTTATTAGAACTGCACAAATTTAATTCACCACAGAATTAAATCAGTCTGTATACTTTAAAGATATGTTGACCTTGGAATGGAAACCAGGATATGTGTTACATTGGGGAAGAGGTTTTGCTTTTGTTTCCACAGGAGAAGAAAAACTATGGATACCATCAAAATTGTTAAAGATTAGATTTGAACAGTAGAGAACTCTTGCTTAGAAGAGGCGATAGTCCATCAAACAGAGTGACCATTCAATCTAAACTCATGTATAAGTCTAACAAATGCTTTTCACTTGATCAGATATATCTTGCCAAAAAAGAAACTCCTCAAAGTTAGGGTTACAACAGGGTTTTGTGTGGTGATATACTGTGTATTAAATAAAGCTTGTAAGCCGGGCGTTGGTGGCGCACGCCTTTAATCCCAGCACTCGGGAGGCAGAGGCAGGTGGATCTCTGTGAGTTCAAGGCCAGCCTGGGCTACCAAGTGAGCTCCAGGAAAGGCGCAAAGCTACACAGAGAAACCCTGTCTCGAAAAACCAAAAAAAAAAAAAATAAAAAAAAATAAAGCTTGCCTGAGGATCAGAGGACAAAACCAGCCACTAGACTAAACATAGAGGCCAGGCAGTTATGGCAAACACTTTTAATCCTAGCACTCGGGAGACAGAGATCCTTCTGGTTCTCTGTGAGTTCAAAGCCACCCTGGACTACATGAGATTCAGTCTAGGAGAGAAACAGAGCCAGGCAGTGGTACCACACACCTTAAATCCAGCACTAGGAAGGAAGTGATATGGCTGGGTGGAGAAAGGCATACAAGTTGTGAGGAGACAGGAACTAGAGCTCTTTTGGCTGAGGACTCAGAAGCTTCAGTCAGAGGATTTGTGGAGATAGGATCTCACATTTCATTTGGCCTGAGGATTCAATAGTGGTGAGAAGTTTCTCTAGTGGCTTGTTCCTTTGTCTCTCTGATCTTTCAGCATTTACCACAGTATCTGGCTCCAGGTTTATATTATAATACCATTTAAGATTCGTACAACAGTTTTGTTTTTGTCTTTCCAGGAGAATGAAGGCATCCAACTAAGGAATCTGAAGACCACTGGACAAATGAGACATCTGAAGAAAAAGGATGAATCATCCAGAGAAAATATCCTAAGATAGCCAATTAGAATATCACATTTCCAACAGGATAAAATTTCATAAATCTTCCCAAATGTTTGTTTCTGCTGTTCATTACAGACATATAAGGCAAATGGTCTTTTTGTAGTCCCAGTTCAATTAAAATTCAAAGATGGCTTTGGAGTTGGAATGTGGCTCTCTCTTTCTCTGAACCCAAGCATGCTTGTTAAAGGAAAATCCAAAATGTCTGTCTCATGTCAGAAGAGCCACCTGCTGCCGGGCTGTGGTGGTGCACGCTTTTAATCCCAGCGCTCAGGAGGCAAAGCCAGGCGGATCTTTGTGAGTTCGAGGCCAGCTTGGTCTACAGAGCGAGATCCAGGAAAGGCGCAAAGCTACACAAAGAAACCCTGTCTCGAAAAACGTCAAAAAAAAAAAAAAAAGCCTCCTGGTATGGGACAGAAGAAAAACCAAAATTAAGGGACTATTCTATTGCCACTAATCTCATAATTCTTTGGTTTTATTTTGACTCTTTAAATTTTGAAGGTATAAATATTATCTCAAAATTTACAAAATTAATATATATATTTTAAACTTTTTGTCATGATAGTAATGGTCATATAGAGTACTAATTAATTCTAGAAAAGTTGAGTGGAAGGGTATACTATGTGACACACTGCAGCTCCCAAGGTCACTACCATAAAAGAATATATGATGGAGAGGTAGGAAAGATGGAGGAGTGAAATGCTTTTCTTTTTCTTTTTTTGGGGGGACTGGGTGGAGAGGAGGCCACAAAATGGAAGGTAGACATGGAATGACTGGGAAATTAATGGGATTGGGGTTGCATGATGTGAAATTCCCAAAAAAACAATTAAAAAATGATGTTAAATTTTTTATTTAATTATTTTATGTATATCAGTGTTATGTGACAAAACTTCTCCTGGGGAGACACAATACACATGTCTACTCAACCCAGACAGGAATCCCACAACAGTTCAAAGTATGGATATCACCAAAGTCCAGCTTGGTAAACCAATAAGTTTTATTGGGATTATTTACAAGAACAGAAATGACTCAAAGACAGCTGCATCACCAAAGCCCACCCCAGCATGGGTGACAACTCGCAAAGCTGGGAACTTGGAGCACACTGTGCAGCCTACAGGCAGCTGAACAGGTTGGAGGGTGCCCTTTCCAGTGTCTCAGTTGTTTAAACCTCTTCCAGGCAGCTCATCTGGTTTTTGCTTCTTCTAAGTATTGTTCTCTCAGAAGCTTTGAAGCTTTTCTCCTCTGACAGTCTTTTTTTGCTGCTCAGCTTCCTTCCATATGAAAGGGACTCTCAGCTTTTATTATTTACTCTACAGGGAGGGGACTAGTGAGTTTGATCAGTTTCAGGGACTTCCTGAAACTATTTTGAGTTGTTTACTTTCCTACACAACAAGCTTCTCTCCTGAGTAGAATGTTTCAGTCTCAGAGAAAACGGTTACACAACAATTAGAGTTTTGCCAGTATGTCTATATGGGCTTCACATGCATACATGATGCTTGAATAGGCTAGAAGAGGGCTTTGGAGCTCCTGGAACCAGTGTGACAAATGGCTGTGAGCTGCCATACGGGTGGTGGGAACTGAACCCAGGTTTTCTGCAAGAGCAGCAAATGCTCTAAATGGCTCCCCAACATCTCCACCTCCCTCTGCTTGATGTTCAACAAAGATACTGTAGCATAGCATGCTCACCTAATCTGCTGTTAACGACTTTGGACTCTTGCCAGTCTTTTTCTGTCAGCTTGTTTATTTTAAGGTAGTCCTAGATACATAATTGCTAAGTCACACACACTTGGCAACTTGGGTAGATACACACTGGGTCAGGGTCAATGTGTTTCTTTTTAATCTGTCCCCTTCCTCTGCAGACATCTGTCTATCCCATCAAACAAGTTAGACACTTAGGGATTTCCTCCAACTCTCCTTTCACTCTCCGCCACCACTGATGCAGACATAAAATTAAAATAACTTTATCTCATAATTGCCTTTATCTCCTAATTATATTCCAAATTGACTTCTGACTTTTAATTCCTAAAATCGCCACATTAAGTCACAACCTTTTGAACCATTTTTTGGATGTGCTTTCTTATACACACTTGTTATCACTATCTTAGTGCACAGAGGAGAATATGAAATAGGAATTTGCTTCTCTTGGAAATTCAGGGGAAAAAAGTTTCTAAGTTTGTCTCTGAGGGCTGAAGAGACACGAAGTAGACCAAGAATATTCCACTGGAGAGGCAAAGAGGTCCTGAGGTACTGTTATGTGAATATGTGGGAAGAATGGGAGGAGCCTAAACAAAACAGCACAAAACAAAAACAAAAACTCAGTGGGCTGAAGGCACACCAAGCCAAAGAAAACGAAGTGCAGAGGCGGTGTTGGGTTGGCTGTGAGACGCCCCCTAATTGGCTCTGTGTTTGAACACTTGGTCCGCAGCTTGAGGGACTGTTTGGGGAGGCTGTGGGGCCTTTCAGAAGTGGAGCCTAGCTGGAGGAAGTGGGTCCTCGTGGAGCTGGGCTTAATGCCCCCAGGCTCGGTTGTGGGTTGTGTGGGTCGACCTCCCTGTTTCCTGACTATAGCCTGCATGACACATCCAGCTTCGTCAGTCCCTGCTGCACGGGCCATGCAAGCCTTCTGAACCCCGAGCCAGGAAAAATCTAAAATATGCAAGGTTTGAAGGCAAGATTGAGCATGTTTGGTTGTATATTAATATATAGAGTCCACTGGAAGAATTTAAGCAACAAGGAAGTGCAAGCTGATTAGGGGATGGGGAACATCATGCTATCTGTAGGGTGAACAAAAGCATGTGCAGTCCAAGCAGGAGATATGGATACTGGTGCACCCTGGCAGCAGTGATGTGGCAAAGCAGCCATCCCGAAGACATAGCCTCAGATAGATTTAATATTAAATTATGAAATCTGTTTTCCACAATGAAAATAATGCTAAGAAAATTATTGAAAAAATAAATTTAAATGTTGAAAAAATATTTAGAATGGTACTTAAGGAAGGGAGGAAGGGGTCATTACAGGAGTGTTCCCATTCTCATCCTTCTGCTTCTATGATTGATGGGCATTATTACAATCACCGGAACAGGAAACACAGAAAGTGACTTAGGTTCAGGCATGTGGCGGAGTCGAATGGAAACAATGTGCTGATTTGGGGGTCAGGCTAAGACACAGGTATAATTGAAATTCTCAGATAAGTTAGTACCAGATGGAAAACAAGGGCAGAGAAGGGGTGTCTGCTGACGGTATGCAGTTGTGAGTCACCTCCCAGTGATTTGATCTGAATCCATGGGCGGACATGAGAATGTCTCAATATGTAACAAGGGGAGGAGAGGTCTAGCTCAGGCCCTGAGGGTTGACAGCCTGCATAGCCAGAAGAGGAGGAGTGCACCAAACCAGGGAGAAGCAGGCTCTGGGTGGAGCTGAAAGGAGGGCAGGGACGGTAATGAAGAAAGGGGAGCTATTTCCTGTGTCTGTTCCTACTTGAGATTGAGTTGAAAAGAAGCCACAAAGATGGCTATCAGCCTGCGAGTCTTAATTAGGGCTTCCACTGCTGTGATGAAACCCCGTGACCAAAAAGCAAGTTGAGGAAGAAAGGGTTTATTTGGCTTACACTTCCACACCACTGCTCATCATCAAGGGAAGCCAGAATAGGAACTCAAACAGGGCAGGAACCTAGAGGCAGGAGCTGACGCAGAGGTCATGGAGGGGTGCTGCTTGCTGGCTTGCTTCCATGGCTTGCTCAGCTTGCTTTCTTTTCTTTCTTTTTTTTTTTTTTTTAAAACTTATTCTGTTTAAAATGTTTTTTTCATTTTACATACCAACCACAGTTCCCCCTCCCTCCCCTTCTCCTGCTCCCTCTCCACCTCCCCTCATCCCACCCACCCATCCACTCCTCATAAGGGGTAAGGCCTCCCTTGGGTAGTCAACACAGGCTGGCATACCAAGCTGAGGCAGGACCAAGCCCCTCCCTCCTGGATCAAGGCTGAGCAAGGCATCCCACTATAGGGCATGGGCTCTGAACCCAGGACCATCAGCCCAGGGATAGAACCCACCCACAAAGAGCTGGGCCCTCCCATTAAGAAAATGCCGCTGGGCGGAGGTGGCGCACGCCTTTAATCCCAGCACTCGGGAGGCAGAGCCAGGCAGATCTCTGTGAGTTCGAGGCCAGCCTGGGCTACAGAGTGAGTTCTAGGAAAGGCACAAAGCTACACAGAGGAACCCTCTTTATAAAACAAAAAAAAAAAAAAAAAAAAAAAAAAAAAGCCTTACAACCAGATCTTATGAAGGTATATTCTTAATTAAGGTTCCCTTCTTTCAGATAACTCTGTGTCAGGTTGACATAAGGCCAGGCAGCACATTGTGCATCAGTCTTCAATCAGGAAAGATCCAGTGAAGTAGTGGAGGCAAATCCTAAGCATAATGAGTTGAGTGAACAGCAGGGGAGAAAGCTGGGACACACTTCTCAGGGAAGTGTGGCGGGAAAGGAAGTCAGGGGCGAAGAGCTCCCTGGAGGATGGGGGGAGGCCTTTTAAAGATGGAAGGCTGTTATTTCACATGCAGACGGGATGATGGTGGAGGGAGAGATTGTACTGGAAGAGAGAGAAAGACAAGGAGCTCATCCTGAGAGGGCCTGGGAGAGTTAGACCTGCGTGAAAACGTTGGCTGCAATAAAAGCAAGAACACAGAATGCTGGTGTGCCTTTCTCTGCTTCCTGGTTTACTAAAAGTAAGTAAGATGTGAGAAGTCTCAGCCATCAGCACAGGCGGTGAACTCCACCATTCCTGCCCTGCCGTGATAAGCAAAACCCTCTCTGTGCATGGGCTGACAGGCCTGAGCAGGAAAGAAAGGCTCTTATTGGCAGAGAAGACCAGCTGCTGAGCCTCCACACGTCTCTAGGGGATTTTTGGGTGCCTGGATCACATCTCTCTGCCATGTGCTACCCAGGCTGGCCTTTTGCCCTTGAGCCTGGAGAAGAGCTCAGTGAGGTGGCTCAAGCCCCAGTGTCCCTGCTGTGGGACAGCTGCCCCAACTGTCCGGGGAGGAAATCAGCTCTCAGGTTCCCTTAGCACTCAGCTGTGTCTAGTTCCTTGACCCCTAAAGTAGAAACAATGCAACTGTCCCCTGGGATGGCCAAGGGCCAGAGGCATATGAATGCAGCCTGGAACACACAGTAGGCAAGGAGTTACTGGTGGCTGAAATTTCTATTAATAGCAAATGTCCTTCTGGTCATGGCAGTAAATCCCTCCAAGGTACCAGGGACCTTCGTGACACCAGCTCCCTCCCAGGGCAGAGTTCATGTGAAGTAGCAACAAGAAAATAGCTGTTCCTCAGCCTCGTCCTTGCTGCATAGCCTGTGGGACAGTGTGGTGTGTGAGTTCTTCCAGTTCTGTAACACGGGTGTGAGTATTAACCCCCATAGGGTGCTTGTAAGGGACCGACAAGTTGGTGTGTGTGAAATACTGGCAAGGCCATCTGCTCCTCATTGGTTAGATACATACCTGTAATTCCCAACTTCTGGGAAGCTGAACCAGGATGATCATAAAGTCAAGGCCTGCCTGGAATATGTAGTAAGTTTGAGGCTAGCTAGCAACTGAGTGAGACCCTGTCTCAAAATAAAAGCAATAAGTATTTGAAGGTGTTGTAGCTCAGTGGTGGAATGCTTGCCTAGCAAGGCTGAGACTCTGGGTTCCATCCCCAACACCAAGAAAATAAAGGTGCGAAAAATATATCACCCTTCAGCAGGTTCCGCAGTTCCTATCTTGCCTGCGATAAGAACAAGGCTCAGAACTCAGTGACTTACACCAGGTTTCTGTACCACCTTAGCAAAGTTGGGGTCCCTGTGCCTCCCAGCTGATCTCATAGCCCTGTCCTTAGAACTTGTTCCCTCCATCCCCTGTTAGCCCTCAGAACTATTCCTAGGGACTGGCCACATGGACGCTGAGAGGAGAGAGTGAGGTCCAAGGACAATGGTTCTAGTCAAGGACAAGCTGAAAGCCAAACATCCCTGCCTTCCTACTGTGGGTCTGTAACTGTGACAAGCATAGGCCAGTGCCTGGGCTGGGGAAACCAAGGGCCAGGAGACCCCTCATGTCTGTGAAAAAGAGTTTTGGGGCTCAGCAGGATCCATATACCCGGGTCCAGGTATCCAGTGTGCACCCCAGCTTGTGTCTTGCCCTCCCTTCCGGAGTCAGCACCAGGCTTGTCCACACTTTGGTCTTCATGCTGAAGGTGCTGAAGGCCACTCAGGTCTGCCTTTAGGTAAGGCTGGGACTGTTCATGGAGCCAAGCGGTACATAAGCCGGACCTCCAGTGATAAGCTACAACCCAACAGGCAGAGATGACCAGCTCTCCCCAAGCAGAAAGTGCCACATGGCCAAGCCGTCACATGCATGTGCTACACTCCAGTTACAGATTGTGGGGTTATTGGCTCAGACTTTGAGCACCCAGAAGTTTGCTACAAAGAGCAAAAGGGATTCTGCTCAAACCACATTATAGATGAGCAGCCAGCTGGTCGGGGATCGCCCATGCCTCTTGGGCCTTGTGGTGTTGCTTGGAAACTGGTGTTGCTTCTAGCTTTGGGAATGTATTTCTTGAGCGCCCAGCATGCCTACGGCCTCTTTGTCTTCCTGGATGCTGGTGTTCTTCTTTGCACAGCAGCCAGTTCCCATTGGCAGCTTATGCTATGATGAGAGACAAGAGGCCAGCCGTATCCAAGACCCTGGACTGCTTGCTGCAGCTGCTTGGGCATCCCTAGGTAATGGATATGTACCCTCTTTTGTCTGCTTCAAGCTGACTCTCTTCATCTCTGTCGTGGTCTACTGGTGCACTGTAGGAGAGCCCAAGAACCAAATTTATCTTCCAGTATATATTCTTTATCCCTCTCTGGTTTTTCCCAACCTGTCCCCAGCACCCTACTCTAGGCAACATCTTCCCAGTGACATTGGAGCAGACAGAACACAATTTCCTGTTCATGTGCTCTGGAGGGTCCCCCACAAAGGCCTGAGTCCCAGGCAGTGGTGCTAAGGAAGGGGCTACCCAGAGGCAGTGCAGATCTCCACCAGAGCCTGGGCATCTTACTTCTGGGCTGCTTCCCTGATGTCCAGATACAACAAGTGGACCTGGAGAATATGCTCTTAGATACACTAGTGGCAGCCTAGTACGGCCACCTAAGGTGGAGCTGGAAGCCCTGCCAGCTGCCAGTGTTTTTGATGTCACCACTTTGGCATCTACGGGGACACAGATTTTATCATCCTCAAGGACCTGAGGAATCTGACCATTGTACTGGATATCCTGATATATTCTCAGTTGTGTCTTCCTGGCCTTCGGGCACCAATACCAGGTCACAGCACTGTGCACGCACAACCTCATGGCCCACTCCAGTGGCTCAACTTGGGATCACCAAGGCCTACAGATGCTCATGCAAGTCTTCAAGAAGCTGTGCTTCTGCTGGCCAAATGGCTCAGCAGGTAAAGAGGAGGGCTGCCAAGCTTGAAGACAGGAGAAAACTGACTCCAACAAGTTGTGCTCTGACCTGCACACAAGCACCACTGTGGCATACATGCCCACATGCATACATACATACATGAAAAATAAATAAAGACATATAATTAAAAAAAAAAGAAGTGAGCCAGGAGAAGAGCTCAGAGCAGCCTGTGCACTGGGGCTAAAGAAGGAGAACAGAGATCCCCAAGCTGGTTGAGGAGTCTCATTCTTCCTCTCTTGGGGTGCCCTACTCCAGTGACACTCTTGCAGGTTGAGTCATGAAAAGCACTTTAATTTTTAAAATTGTTATTATTTTTATTTATATGCATGTCTGTGTGAATGTGTGCTACACATGTGCTTGCCTAAGGAGCCTAGCATTTTAATTTTTAAAGTTATCATTTTTATTTACGTGCATGTCTGTGTGAATGTATGCTACACGGGTGCTTGCCTGAGGAGCCGAGAAGAGGACAAGACCGTCCTGTGGAGCTGTAATCACAAGCAGTTGTTAACCACCTGATGTTGGGGCCTGGGAATTGAACATGGATCCTCTGAAAGGGCAGCCAAGGCTCTTCACTGCTGAACTGTCTCTTCAGCCCTGGGTTAGCACTTTCAAGACCACTCCCTGTTATAGAAACTGCAGGCCATCATAAAGTGACTCAGAGAAATAAATAAATAAGCAAGGACACTCGCCAGAGGAAACAGGAGATGTGGGGAATTCGGCAGGTGCAGGTACATCTGTTGATCAGTGGTGAGATTGGAGGAAAGGCCCGCCTACTGGCTTCTCCTTTCTCAATTAACTTTGAAGGGAGATCATCGTTTGAACGTGATAGGGATAGGGGAAGGACCTGTGAGGATAGACTCTGAAATCAATAGCTCAGAGGAGAGAAGTGAGCTTCAAGAGAAGTGGCAGGTGGCAGTGTGACTGTTCTGAACTTAACATCCTGTTGTAAATCAATCCAGGTTGATCTCTGCAAGAGATAGGACTGAATTAACCACTGGCTTCAGCTCTCCGCTTTCCTTGTACCTTGGGCTGGAGCTCCTGGAGACAGAGCCTTAAGCTGACAGCTTATGCTTTTTTATTAGAGAGTGTACTTCCGGGGAAAAGGGTTAAGGATCAAGGTGATTGAGGAAGAATCGACTGAGAGCTGAAGGGAGCTGCTGCAAAGTGACACATTGCCAGAGTCAAAGATGCTGCACCTCAGACCGTTCCCTTAAGCGTGGAGGGGGTAGAGAAAAGTTTATCCATGATCTACAAGATTGTAGAGTGACTGGGCACTGTGGCTCTGGAGACTAAGATAGGAGGATTGTGTGTTGAGAAAGTTCCAGGCCAGCCTGGGTAATGTACTGGGTCCCTGCTTCACAAACAAAACAAAATACAGTCCGTTGACCCTCTCTGCTTCTGGGTTGCACACGACTTAGTGTCAACACCTAGTAGGGTTCAAAAGGGGCTGTGACACAAATGAAGCCCGGGGATTGGAGGAGATGGGTGGAAGGCAGAGGTGGGAGGTGAAATGTAGACCGCTTTCTAAATGGTCTTATTAAATAAAAAACACGGAGCCAAATATAGGGATGAAAGCCTTAGAGAGATCAGGGAAATAAGGAAAGCCACCAGCCAACCTTACCTCACCAACTCTGCAGCTTCCAAATGCGAGTTACTTCCTGTCTTACCCACGCCTTTATTGCCTTGCTGTTCTGCCCTCTCATTGGCTATCTTAGCCCAGGTACTTCACTTCCTTGTCACTGTCTGTCTGTACAGACCTCCAGGTCTCTATGGTTGGTACTGGGATTAAAAGCATGTGTCACCATGCTTGGCTCTGTTCCCTAGTATGGCCTTGAACACAGAGACCCTGCCTGATAAGTGATCGGATTAAGGGTGTGTTCTTCCTGACTTTTTGTTTACTTAAAATGGCTGGCCTTTTCCCCTGATCTCCAGGCAAGCTTTATTAAAGCACAAATAAAATATCACCACATTTCAACACAAACAAAATATCACCCCAGTGAAAGGATTCTAACTCAGAACTACGTGAGCTTTGCCAGGGCAACAGGGAGAAGGAGTAGGTATTGCTCTAGTGTGGGGTGAAAGAGGCTTTATACAGCAAAGCGAGTGAAAGGCTGGAAATGCGCCCTGGAGGAGGATTATGGGACACTGACCATCTGCCTCCCCACCCCAGGCTAACAAGCTACCTTTGCCACACACACCCACAGGCTCAAAGCAATAGTTCAGGCTTATGCATGGAACAGATTTGAAGTTAGAGCAGGGCAAAGGGGTCTCATGGATTCTGAATGCTGTTATTCTATTTTTAAAAAGACGTATCACAAAGTGCCCCTGTCCCAACATCTTGTGTTCCGTGGTTCATTTTGAGAAGGGCTGCTTTAGCTGGTTTCTGATAGAAGAGTGGGTTTTAGGGATGAAGACTGGCCCAGGTATTTCAGGGTGCTCTAACCCTTCTGTCTACATTCCTCCTGTACATTTTCATATGCTCCCGTCACCCTGAGCATCCATTAACCATGGCTGCAGGGAGAGCTGACCTCTATATTCTGCTCATACATGACAAACAGGGTTTAGGGAACTGTTAATGACAGGTCACATGATCGAGGAGCAAGCACCTCATAGTCCTTTCTAAGGCCCCCTTTCCTCTCCAGTGTCTTTAAGCAACTTTGGAACAGCAAGTGCATTTTTATATGACATTTTGCACAGAATCTATTTTCACACACAAAATACATTTCATAAAATGATCTTCACCTGGAAGCTCATCATTATAGCAAAGAAATGAGGAAAAAAAATCATGCAATGTGGGGATCATTAAGAGGACCAGAAAGAGACCAGAGTAGGGAATTTTAAACAAACTAGGAGTCTTCAACTTGGAAATCGGAAATCAGGCTAGAATTTGATGAGATACGTTTGCAAGGTTGCCACACAGAGAATGCTGTGCTTAAGGGACTGGGAGATAACATTAAGATAGTGTATACACAGCTTAAAACCTCCCTGGACACTTTCATATATATTATCTTAGGTAATTTTATAGCATTGAGATGAATTAAAAATGTGAATTAATATATATCTCATTATGTATACATGTAAAAGAATTCCATCTTTCTTTTGACACATAGTAGCCTCTTTTTGAGAGGCAGTAGAGCATAGTGGTTAAAATCACAGGTTCAGGGCCAGTGAGGTGATTTAGCAGGTAAAAGTGCTTGTTGCACAAGCCTGATGACATGAGTTTGATCCTTGGAACCTCCATTTAGGTGGAAGAAGAGAACTGACTGTTGTCCTCTGACCTTCACACACACACACACACACACACACACACACACACACACACACACAC
>CABHPP010136974.1:0-21650 GCA_902168425.1 Peromyscus attwateri | reverse complement strand
ACAATGGGTTTGATTTCTATCTCGTTGCTCACTATTTTCTCTGGCTTCAGCAAACTTACTCAATCATCTATATCCACTGTTTCAACAGTCAAGAGGATAGATATAACTCATGCCTCATAGACTGTTTTGAGGATGAGCTCATGCCTATACAGTCCTCAGCGCTTGGTAGAGATTAAATGTTAGCCATTACCATTCAAAATTTAATTTTCCAGAAGGCAGGGGTAACATTTTTCTATTTCTCTGTATTCTTAATCCCAACTAAGTAGAATGCTATAAAATGTCTCCAACTCAATCTATACTTCTAGGCTCTAGGAAAAGTGAGATGTGAGCTAGGGTGGAAGAGAACCAAAGGTCAAGAACTTTGATATGGATCCTTGTAATGCACTCTGTCCTTCTTGGAGATAGAGAGGAGAGGTGAACATTAAGGCTCAGAGGGTTTAAGCAAATGGCCCCAAATCACCCAGCTGCGAAGGATGAGTCAAGTTCATGTCTCCTGGAGTCTGTCCATTTTACGTTGTATTGGAAACAAACATGAATAAATGGATGAGTGGATTTGAGGAGGATCTGGGTCTGTCTTTGGAGCTCCTCTTGTGTCTATTTATTTACCTCTGTACTCCCAGAACTTAGCACAGGGCCTGCTTCCCGGGACGAGCTCAATAAATATTTATCATTAACTGAATAAATAAATAAAGGAATGAAAGGGCAAAGGAATGAACCAAGGCAGGGGTGGATAAAGTGACCTCTCAAAAGGGCATTTTCTGCTTCAATATTCAGCCTCATACATTCAGAACTTGCTGGATTCACGATAATGCCTCTATTCACTGCCTGGAGAGAGTAGAGGAAGCAATTCATTAGCTGTTTACTCCAAGTGCAAATTCAGACCAACCGCTTCAGCCGTCTGCGCTCTCATTTTTCATAAAGCAAAAAAGCAATGAGTCTCCAGCTGCATGAACATCAGTCGCATTTGTTTGGCTGAAGGTTTTCTTGCAACAGGCCAGGGAATTTGAAAAAAAAAATCTGTGTAGTGTGTCCCAAACATATTTTTCTATTCAGAAAACTTTGTGAAAAATGTTTTTGTTTGTATTTTAGAGGATTACATCTCCAGGCCCCCAGTATTCAGGCTCAAGCTGGTAAAGACCTACAGGGACTCCTAGGGGCACTATTAGAGATGCTCACTTCCTGCGATTGAAATGAATCTCTACTTCTTCTTAAGGGAGCAATGTAGTAAGTTGGACATGAAGTGAGTTTGTTTATAATAAAATGTCAACATAATAAAAACACATTAATACGTCTACAGGGTACAATAAGAAACTATTGCAAAAATTAGTTATAAAAATGATTTAAACCACAAACATCAAATAGTTCAGGGATGAGCAGAGATGCATTTCTGGAAAGGGAAGTCCATCTCACACTGGTGCTTATAAAGTATTTCACAACTGACAACAAATTATCATGCCTGCATGATTTAGAGGACATAAAAAATGCTCACACAGGAAATGACATCACTGGTGTTTGCACGGCTGTATTTTAACCACTCAAATACAAATCTAACATTATAATCAGTTGTAGAACAGAGATATTGCATTGAGAGGGCCAAATATCTATTCTATATCCTGTGTAGTGAGCATAGCAGAGAAATATACAAATGAGGGGATGTCTGGAGAAAACTTCTTTGGGCAGAGGTCTGGAGTTTTAGATCAAGTCAAATCAGGGACACATTTTAAAACCTGAGTAAGGCCGAGTGGCGGTGGCACATGCCTTTAATCCCAGCACTTGGGAGGTAGAGCCAGGCGGATCTCTGTGAGTTCGAGGCCAGCCTGGTCTACAGAGCAAGATCCAGGACAGGCTCCAAAACTACACGCAGAAGCTCTGTCTGGAAAAACCAACCAACCAAACAAACAAACAAAAATCCAAGTAAGATTCCATTCACATTCCATTGGCCAAAGAAAGTCACATGAACAAGCCCTCCTTTAATCCAGTAACATATTTCTCAAATGGTGAGGGAAAATGAATAGGAGAGTAAAAAGCTGAAAAAATATACAAGCTATTGCAACTACATATCCCAAACCAGCAAGAATAATTAAATAATAAAAATATAAATTTAAGGAAAAATTTAAAATGTCTTTATTAACTTGGAAATGACAATTTGGCAATCATACTGGAAGTTTAGAGAAAGAAATTGAACACATTAATTTTATACCTAACAAAGCATAAAGTGAAAGTTTATTCATCCTTTCATAGGCTTTTTTCATTGCTTGGGCTAATGCCTATTATTTAATTTGTCATTACTCTTTCTGGTTATTTATTTCTAAAGACTGAGGTATCTTCTCTTACCAGTATGTATTTGGAACCTAGGAAATCTCTGGCACAGACGAGGCACTCAGCGACTGCTTGTTAAAGAGTTTAATAAACTTGTGAATAACTAATACAAAACATGGTTGTAGCTGGAGAGTTTTCTCTTCGGTCCCGCCAAGTCCCGGCAGTCCGATATACAGACCATCCCACAGCACGTGGTGCTATGCTATGTTTTAGTGCTAATTATTAGTATTTTATTTAAATATATTTATTTCCATCCTATAGCACAGGAAGGCTAACTTATTTCCCATTCTCTTCCTCATCTTTTTCTACCTGAGAGTTTACATTGTTTTGCTTCCCTTGATTATTTATAAATATATTTTAAATTTTATTTTGAGAATTTCATACATGCATATAATATTGTAATTATGTCCACCCCCCACTCTACTTTTTCCTGGATTCCCCCTGCCAGAACCCCCTTTCAACTTCGTGTCTGTTTTGTTTTGTATATAACCTACTGAGTCCATATATATCTACATGTGGGGCCATCCACTGGAGCATGGTCAATCTGCCAGAGACCACATCCCTAAAGAAAACTGACTCTTCCTCTACCAGGCACCTATCAACTATCAACAGCTCATCAGCTAGGGTATGGACTTTTGTGCCCCTTTCCCCTCCATGACAGAGCCTTGAACAGACTGATCTTGCAGAGGTCTTGTGCATGCAACCACAGTTGCTATGAGTTCATGAGTATGATAGTCTGGTCACATCTAGAAGATGATGCTTTACTTCAGTTCTCTCTGTCCTCTGACTCTTACAACTTTGCTGATGTTCTCAGAATCTTAAGAATGTGGGGTGTGACACTGATGTCTCACATATGGCTGAGCAGTCCATAGATACTTGTCCTCTGTACTTCATCCCGTTGTGAGTCTTTGTATTAATCACCATGCTTCTCTGATGAATACTGAGAGTTACTAATCTATGAGTGGAGAGATACATATTTACAAGAGAGTTGGATGTCTGTCTAGCAAAATAATGCCATGATCTTCCAGTCCGTGGGTTCTCGGCCAGATTTACAGCACCAGGCATGAGTTTTCTCCTGTGGAATGGCCTTAAATCTGATCAGAAAGTAGTTGGTTACCTCCATGACATTTGTACCATTATTGCAGCCATGGGCATATCTAGTTGTTATTATAGCACCCAGGGTTTACAGCTAGGTAAGATTGTTCATGGATTTTTCTCCCTAAGCAGCTTGGTAGGAAAAAGGAAGGAATGAGAAAAGGGATAAGTAACATAAAGATGTTTGAAAAAAAATCCAGATGGAAGTCCACTGTTTATAACCCCCCCCACACACACACACATGTTTAAACGGAGTTCCCTTGTATGTAGGATAATAATCTTTCCAGAAACCATAGGTCAACAAAGAAAAAGCCTGGTGCCAGGTATGGGGCACTTACCCTCAAGATGTAGGTTGGGCACAGTAGGGAGAGGAATTCAAGAGAACAATGAAGGCTATTGTCATTATCTTGATTGCCTGTCAGAACTTGATGGCAAGGCCCTGTTGCCGAAGACATCATACACATTGGTCACAGGACTTGAAGAAATCAAGCTGGTCCTGAACTGGAAACCTCCTCCCTGCTAAGTAGCTTTACAATATCAGTGAAGTTATTTTATTTTAAATAAATGAAGATGAACACTCTTTGTTTGATATACACTATTTTCTTGCAGATAAATGCAGAGACAGAGAGCACAGAATCCATGCGAAGAGTTTTCTACATTTGGAAATATCTCAGTGATATATTCACTATTCATTTACTACTCTACTGATGAATGTCAGTTTTTGAGTTAGATTCTTCTTACATTTATATCTTTTGTGATTTGTTTATTGTGGAAAGCCTTGGAGATCGACATTATGTATTTATGAACTTGTCAGGAGAACTGTTATCCCAGTAGCACTGTTAAAAAGATTTCAAACAGGCTGTGTAATGCAGTGCCGTCGTGGTAAAGAGCAGATAATAATATAAAGGAATGGGAAAGCTGATATAATTCCAAAAAAATGAAAATGGAAATGGTAGGCTGCAAACTGGTTTCTATTACCATTCAACATATAATAAACATTTCAATATCTATAAAATGATTGCTGAACTCGCTTGGCTCAATTGGGTATTTTCATGATTTAAACTTCACAGTGAAGTAATGAAGTAGTTTATATAAAATTGCATCTTTGCAAGTCATCCAGAAATAATATTGAGGCATCCTCTCTGCAATTCCCCTTGCTCTCCCAGACCACAGCCTTCCAATTCTGCTGCTGGTTTTAGATAGATTACATAGCAAATATTATTTTAATGTAGCTACTCTCAAGGAAAACAGATTTTGCTTATGAATTTTACATGCTGTGTTGTCTTAATACAGGAAACTTAATTGTTCATGATAACTTTTGAAGATGTCATCTCTTAGCCAAGGATTTGTTCAAGTGACCTTGCTGTTTAGTTTTTCTGATCTATAAAAATGAGATAACAGTGTAGACTAAGTTAATTATCCAAAACCTGCATGACTTGTCTCATGAAGTAACAACTTGTGATGAGTATTTTTGATGTGAATGTGTGTGTGTGTGTGTGTGTGTGTGTGTGTGTGTGTGTGAGAGAGAGAGAGAGAGAGAGAGAGAGAGAGAGAGAGAGAGAGAGAGTTGCTGTGTGTGCTCTATGTATATTCACATGCTTACATGTAGAGACATGAAGACAACCTGGGTACCATCCTCAGAAATGCTATCTACCTCTTATTTTAAGACAGGGTCTGCCTTGGCCTAGAGCTCTTCAATTAGCCTAGGCTGGCCGGTCATCAGTCTTCTCTCTGCCTTCCCAGGGTTGGGATTATAATCACAGACTGCCCCACACTTCTTCCATTTTTCACATAGGTTCTTTGGATTGAGTGAGCCATCCCCTACCAGTCCAGATGATTTTAATTAAGGACCTTAGCTATATCATCAGGGAAACACAGTAATTAAAAATAGTTTACATCGCAGACATGGTGGTATGTGCCTATAACCCCGGCAGTCAGAGGGCTAAGGCAGGTGGACTGCTCCAAACTCAAGTTTAGCCTGGGCTATATAGTGGGCGCTGTGCTAGCCAGAGCTATATACCAAGACCCAGTCTCAACCATTCCACGATAACTAACAGCTGAAATCTTGGAAGTCTTGCCTTAATGCTGAGAAACATTTGCAATACAATAAGAACAAGTTGTTTTGTCCGCAGATCGTCTTTATTAAGAGTATTCTAGCAGATACAAACTCAACTAAGACACGTGACAAAAAGCTATAACACTGAGCTCCCAGCAGCAGAGTGAGAATGTACACATTTTGGTAGGGGATTTATTTTTAATTTATATTTGAAAAAAAAATGTTAACAGATGGAGAAAAGTAAAGGAGTAGTCATAAAATGCTTTGGCTTAGTTCCACAAAAATGCTTCGTTGATTGAACAGGAAATAAGGTGTAGAATGTGCTTTTAACCAAACTAGGAATTCATTTTTTCCAATTCATAAAAGCTACTCATTCTTTCTACTGCCAGTGGAAACAGCTCCTCATCTGGCACCCCTCGATATTTTCAAGTCTTTAATGCAAGCCCACAAATAAACGTTCATGCCACTCTTTTTCAAGATGCAGAGGAAAGAACACTCTTCAATGTTGAGAAATGCTGTCAGTGGCTGGAGCTGCCAGAGTGGCAGGCACCCTGTTTCTTTGACACTATGGTAACACTTTGTGTGAAAAGCTTGATGTTTTCTAGATGAAACTTGGTAAAATGAATTATATACTTGTGAAATGAGTGAGACATTTCTTAGATTTTGGGTAGAAATGCAATGGGAAACAGGCAGCCTTCAAAAATGCAGAATGGACTTCAGTGGTTAACTAAGAGGCAAAATAAGAGGCTAGGAAAAGAAAAGAGAGGGAGAGAAAAACAAATTTGGAGGACCCATGTGGCCAGTACTCACTTAGAGTAGAAGATGAGTTTGAATTTGAGCAATGCCCAGTGTTGGGAATTAGTTAGACTGCTGGGAAGCAGTTAGAAATGTACCCTTCACTCAAGGCAGGTTTGGATAGTTCTATCTCAAAAACCCCTCTTTGTCTTACAGGTTGATTCACTGGGCAATTACCCAATTTAGCCTTTGCTCTGTGTGCATCACGAAGTTACTATTAGATTTTAGAATGGGAAAGTACCCAGCAGAATGATGTATAATCATTTTTTTGCAAGTCTGTTTATCAAGGGAATTTGTCATATTCAGTGAAACTAGAAAGCAAAAATCAAGAGAGTTCTTTCCTGAACAACTGAAAAAGGTTTGCTGAAAAGGATAGAATTAGTAATTCATTTTAAAATTACTTCATAGGTACATATCTGTTTCAGGAGAAGCCCTGAGAATGTGGGGTCATGGGATAAGCCTTTTGTACCTGTATCGAAAGTAGACCTAAGTTTCATAAAAGTGAATATGAATCAGAAAAACAAAATAAGAACATTCCAAATCTATTGTTTTCATTGTTTGTAATCTCAGTACTTGGGAAGTTGAGGCAGGAGCATGGTGAGTTCCAGGCCATCCTGGGCTACATAGTGAGATAGAGAGATCTTGTTTCAAAAACACAACAAAACAAACAAGCAAGTTAAAAAAAAAAATCCCCTCCCCACCACCAAAACCCCCAACAACAACACAAAGAAGATATTTAAGAGTGATCTTTCTGTTCTCCCTGAGGAAATGCTAAAGGTATGTTTTTGAGACTACAACTGAAGATGCCTTTGACCTCTGTTGTTCGGTTTTGGAAAAGCCCAAGCAGTGATGAGTTTCTCATTATGCAGTCATTTTTAGCATTTTCCTGGTCTCTACCTGTGATCTAGTGTGCCAGAAACTTTATAATCGTTAAGTAATAGCTGTGAATCATCAGGGGGATGCAATAATGAAAAAATACTTTAAAACAAAAACAAAGCAGGACTTTGCAGGGATGGATGCCAACCACATTTCTCAATGAGAACCAAGGCTGAAAGGCCAAAATGTCTTTTTGCATGAGGACCTCCTCCGACCACGCCTCCTTCTCCCTCTACAAGAGGAGACTCTTTCTGGGGCACTACAGTGGTAACACCCGTGAAAAGCAGAGGGAGAAGGAAAAGCTCCCTCCTTAGGGACATGGAAGATGTTCTCTGGGACAATATAAGTATGTCCCAGGCCGTAAGACCCACGCACTAGACTGGAGCCACCCTGTGGCTTGCAAGGGGGACTGCTGAGGCTGCATGTAAATGACGTCTTGAGCCCGGTTCGACCGGTTGCGTGGAAAATTTGTTTCAGGTTCCTCATTGTAGAGGGCTGTCAAGTAAAGGAACAAAGTGACCTTTTTCATTGTTACAGTTTCAGATACCACCAAGGCGGAGAAAACGCCCCCTCAAGTCCATCAAAGCTCTGGTTGCCAGCAGAGGGCGCCAGATGGACAAGTCGCACTGAGGACCATCTCATGCTGTTAAGTATGGGTCTTTTGGATTCTGCAGAGAGCAGAGAACGTAGAACTTCATCAAATCTCAGGAAACAGCTCCGCCACATTTCTGTTTGCTTCCAAAGCTAGCATAGACTTAGGGTAAAAGAATAATTTAAAATATAGAATTTAGTTCATGAAGGACAACATCTTCTCGTCTGTACAAATGAATTATTCCTGGATGTGAACAGTGATAAATTAGATGAGTTAACTAATTTTGTATAAGAGGCACAGCCTTTCACTTGACGGTGAAAATAACTTTCTTTTATTCATTCATCAAATATTTATTTATTTTTTTCATCAAATATTTAAAGAATGATTATAATACCGTCATTCTCAGCAGGACAAGAGGCTGGTATAAATAGTAACAATAGTGCAAATGTAATAGTTTATTCATTGTTTAACAGAAAAAAATATATCAAAACATCAGAGTGAAGCTTTTATAGCTCTGTCATGGAAAGGGTAGAATTGTGTCTAGAGTGTGGGGATACAATGAACAGGGTTGCTTTTGTGTGTGTGCCATTAGGCTTTTAAAGTCAGTCTAAATCAAGCACTGCTCTAGAAAAGGATAATGACAAAAGTGATGCAGATGTTCCTCCACAGAATCAAGGTTAATCTCAGCCAGGAGTAATTAAGAAGTTCACTGTGAGGGTGAGAAATGATGGGCATGATTGCACGCTGTATGACTTAAAAAGGTAAAGTCACCCCTTAATTATTAAACAGAATATTGTCAGAGCATTTATTGAGTAGCTTGATTCTGGGGACATAAAATAACCAGGGTACAAATCATGCCCTTTAATATTTTGGGCAGAGGACACATATACCCGAAATAGAAGAAGAAGGAGGAGGAGGAGAAGGAGGAGGAGAAGAAGAAGAGAAAGAGGAAGAGGAAGAGGAGGAGGAAAAGGAAGAGGAGGAGGAAGAGGAGGAGGAAGATGTGATAGAATTAATATAATGTTATAGCACAATTTATTGCTGGAATACCAGATTAAAAGGCAGAAAGGGGGAGGAAAATTAAGATAAAGCTATGTCTGAGGTGCAATTTCATTATTTGCCAATCATTTATTCAACTCCTATGGATGAAGGACTAACTATGTTTATTGTGCTTGCTCTCAAAAGATTGACAGATGGTGACTGGACATGGAACAGGCAGATTCAATGGTGGGTTTAATTGAAACTATACAAGCAGATGGTGTTGTTAAAGACAGGCTGATTGGCTGTATGTGGGAGTGTCAGAAAAGGATTCATGGAGGAGGTGAGCTTTGAGAGACATGGAGAGATTTGTGAAGCAGGTTGTGATGAGTACAAAAGACTAAAGGAATTCTACAGTGATAGCAAGAGTAGGGAAAGGCAGGCTTCAAGTGATGCACACACAGAGCAGAAGGAAGTCTGACATCGTTGTTAATTATTAAACAACTCATGGTCAGAACATTAGAACTACTGCGTGGGGAAAATAAAGCAAGAGTCTAGGTTGGCAGGGACCACACATCATGAGAAACCGTGAACTTAGACTTAAAAGTGAAAATTATTTTGGAGAGTAGTGGTATTTTCAAGCTGGATTCCACTACGGTTTTTTGTTTTGTTTGTTTGTTTGTTGAGTTCTAAGGAAGTATGTCACAAAAAAGTAAAGAACACACCCCAAGGGCTGATTTTAGAGGTCCCTAGGCTAGACTATCTAGCTTTAAATGTTAATTGTTAGGTACTGTAAAGTCTTTGAACACTGCTGGGGAGAGGAATGAATGGTAAGTTACAAAATGTGCCTCATGTAATCAATCCATCCGCAATATTGTGCCAGAAAGCCATTGTTCTCTTAACTCAGAAGTAGTCATCGGAGCCAATGTATTCTGAGTATTTCTCAAATCCATCCTTCTCATCTCCTTCCCTAAAGGGACTTGCAGTGGTGCTTACCATCTGATCCCCGATGGAATATAAGCACCTCTAACTTACTGTTCGCCGCTCACTCAGTCCTACCCGTGTGCTTGTCATATCACTTAGTGAGCAGTTTTTAGATTTACTAAATATACATGGTTTTCACTGGAGTGTAACTTTCTGGAAAGCAGATAGATGAAGTCCTGGAAGGCTGTCAAATTGAGATGATTGGTAAATGGTCTCCAGTTACTCATTCTCCTCCGCACCATCAGATTTCCCTTTTCTACGTGGGCAATCCCATCAGCCTACCAACATGCTATATTTTTCTTCATCCTAAAAAACAAAACAAAGCAAAAACTACCTTTGTGTCTTTTCTATTTGTGTCCTTCATTTGATACTGCTACTACCTTCAAGGCTAAATTCTAACGTGGGGCTGGGGAGACGGCTCACTGGGTAAAAAGTTCAAATCCCCAGACCCTACCTTAAAAAAAAAAAAAGCCAGATGTAAAGCACAAACATCTGTAATCCCAGCACACCTATAGAGAGACAGAAGGCTGAGATAAGAGAATACCCAGAAGCTCATGGCCCAGCCAGCCTGGTATATGTAGTGGAGTGGGCGTGGTCTTCTCCGGAGAGACATGACCCAATAAGAAGCAGAGGGTGGGAAAGGGGAGGGCGGGGAGGCGCTCCCTCTCTTTGGATGGTGCCTAGCTGGCAGCGAGCCACTGAGAAACATGGCTGGCAGTTTGGTCCCCATCTCCCTGGCAAATGAAGAGGTAGCAGCAGCTGCATCAGCTGCGGCTTTGCAGCTTCGATCTCTATCGTGAGTGTACTGTACTGATTTTACCTGTTCATAAAAACTGACTTAACTCCAGACTTCCTTCCCGCTTCACTCAAATACGTTTCTGCCCCCCTTTTTTTTAGCAAACTTAATAGATACACTTCTTGACTCTTCTTTTTTCCAGAAACTAATTTCATTTAAGTTTTTATCTTCATCACTCTACTCAGTCATTTATCAAAGTCATCAAGTCCATTAGCAACTCTCCATTCTCATCTTGACCTCTTAGCGCATTAGATGGAGTAGGTAATAGTGTCTTGAGTTAGTTTCCATCTAACTCAGTGAGTATCCCTTTCCTAGAGACTTTTGATGGCACCTCTTCTTTTATATGTCTCTAAATCCGGAATAGGTAAGTCCTGTGATCTCGTCCTTTGCTCTCTATAGTCACTTCATAAGTAAATCCAAGCCTGATCTCTAGTCCTGTGTATAGATGTGGATGATTCTGAAACACCGTGGTGGCTAATATTGTCCACTTGGTAGGATCTAGAGTCACCAAGGAGACCAACATCTGGGCTTATTTGTGAAGAAATTTCTAGATCAAGTTAACCAGAGTGCGAAGACTCACCCTAAATGTGGGTAGCATATTCCATGGACTGCTGTCCTAGACTGAATAAAAAGCGGAAAGCAGGGATGGCATTCATCCCCCTCTGCCTCCTGACAGTGTGCAGTGTGATGAGCTGCCGCACACTTCTGCAGAATGATGGACTATCCTCAACTGTGAGCCAAAACAAACCTTCCTTCCTTAAGTTGACATTATCAGATACCCTTGTCAGAGTATTGAGAGAAGCAGCCCATATGCTTACATTTTGAAAGAAGACCTTTTCCCCAAGTTCACACTTTTGTGGTCAACCACCCACTTGGCAAGGCTTGCTGGAATTCTTTAGGCACTGTAAACCCACCAGTCAAACCGGAAGTTTGTTTCTTGTCCAACAATTTCCATCATCCCCTCCTTAGTTTTCAGAAAGTGCCCTCCCCTCCTCCAAGATGGGCTTTCTCTGTGTAGTCATGGCTGTCCTGGGACTTCCTCTGTAGACCAGGGTGGCTGGCCTCAATTCAGAGATCCTGCTGCCTCTGCCTCCGAGTGCTGGGATTAAAGGTGTGTGCCACCACCGCTGGACACATCAGTGACTTTCATCATGCCATTCTCCTGTTTGAGAAGTCTCTGGAATCACCACTTCTGTGAACTCTTCCATCCTCTTTCTTGTAGATGCCGCCCTGGATATGCGTTCTTGCAGGTCCTCTGGGATGTCATGTGTACTGAGCACCTGCTGTTCCTTCTGTCCAAGATGAATTTATCCTAACATCTCAGAGGTACCTTTCTTCACCCACGTCTTCCTTTACATGATTCTCAAATGCTGCACTCCTGGACTTCCTCTGACAACCTAAATACAAACGTCTGTCTAGCCTCTTCCTCTTCTCTCTGTGTTCACTGACTGGGGGGCTTCAGTTTTCCACACAGCACCCACTCCTAGCATTACATTGTCTTATCTGTCTGTCGGAGTCTTCAGCTAGAGTGTGATAAAGACTTTTCCTTTTTATGTAATTCTAGTACAGCTAATCAGAGTATAACTGGGCCTTGTCTTTGGGCATGTCCTTAAAAGGCCTGTTGTAGCAAGAATTCTCAACCCTGATATCTAATACAAATTCCTTACCCTCCACTCCCTCTCTTCTAGGTAATGTCTGATCACATGCCATGCCTTCAGCAGAAAAACCTTTTTTTTTCATTTTTCTTTATTAAGAAATTTTCTACTCACTCCACATGCTATCCAGAGACCCCCACCCCACCCCCAGCCCTCTTTCCCAAGCCACCCCACATCCCCACATCCCCTAAATTGAGGTCTCCCATGGGGAGTCAGCAGAGCCCAGAACACTGAGCCTAGGCAGGTCCAAGCCCCTTCCCACTGCACCAAGGCTGTGCAAGGTGTCACACCACAGGCACCGGATTCCAGAAGCCTGCCATAGACCAGGGATGGATCCCGATCCCCCTGCCTTGGTGCCCCCAAAACAGTTTGAGCCAAACAACCGTCTTCCGTATCCAGAGGGTCTAGTCCAGTCCCATGGGGGCTCCACAGCCACCAGTCCACAGTTCATGGGCTTCCACTAGTGTGGTCATCTCCAGCAGAAAAATCTTAAGTCAGTGAAACAAGGAATTTCCCTACTTTCTTAGCAATATTCCATCTGACAGTGTACTCCACCCACCTGTTTAGACATTGACCCTCTTTTTTTCCTTTCTGAACTTGGACTTGAATCCAATCCCTTTCTGTTGCTAACCCTCGCTGCATTCATCCCGTACCTTCTGCAAGAGTACTAAATCTAGAATGCTTTACTGTCTTCAGGGAAGGCCCGGACTTTCTTCAGCAGGTGCTACCACTCTGAGTGATAAGAAGGGAAAGTGCAGCATCTGACCTTCTCCTTACTATGCCACCAATGTCCAGTGAATACTCTCAGAATCAATCAACATCGCTAAAAAATGGATGCATTTAGAACAAAGAAACAGTACACTCAGATAATCTGGGAACTTCAACTTGGTTTGACAAATAGTTTCATATTACTTTAAACATAACACTGTTTTTAAAATGGCATGTGAAATATTCACTAAGACAACTATTAATACAATTTAATTTTATGAACCCTGAGTCTTAAGAACTAAGAACCTTCAAATACCATAGTGAGATTTTAAAAACCAAGTTCTCTGGCAAGGCTTTAAAGTATTTTTTTCTTAGAGATGGAGAAATATTTTGGTATTTATAAAACATTTGGAATTACCTAATTTATCTTGTTTGCACTAATTAATCATGTCAAAGCTTTGTGTTTAAGGCTAACAGGATCGAGCTAACAGCCGAAGCATTAATACCCGTTTGAGGTCATTAAAAGTGTTCGAAAAAGCTTTAAATAATACATACACTGTTAGTTTTGTCAGGGGTTGTTTTAATTCCAAAGGACAGCTGTAACAGAGATGATAATCACTTCAAGGTGCCAGTGCTATCCGCTTACTCAGATCTTAGCAGCTTGAAAGTATTCGCAGAGATAGTCACAGAATCCATGGAGGGGGTCATGATTTAACTCATCTCCAAAGGGTGTTGGAGCTTTTTTTTTCACATGAGCTGTCAACACACACATGAAAGCAAGATTCCCAAAAAGCTGGCAAGATCCATAATGTTTACACAGCAAAGCAAACAACCTTTGTTATTCCAATTAATACATCTGCTTGTGAAGAAAGCCTGATCCAAATTGTTCATGTTTCCTTAGTTACATTCAGTATTATAATGTTGACTCATATTGAGGCAATTTAGAAATCTATGAAGCTACAGAATGAAAATAGATTATGTTGAGTATGACATTTGTTACTAGGGTTCTTGCTAAAAATAACATCTCAAAGTTATTACATTTTCTTCAAAGAGTTTTAGGTATTGTCACACGCATCTGCTTCTCTTTAGGAGTTTAGGCCTAGGAAATATTATTCTTCAGTCTTAAAAATCAGTGATAATAAATGTCAAAGGGTAATATTTTAAATAATGTGTCAGGATTAAAGCATTTGTTGAGAAACCTTGAACTATGAATTACTTTATAGTAATCCTATTCTATCATCTATCTATCTATCTATCTATCTATCTATCTATCTATCTATCTATCTATGATAGATTTGGTAGTTTCTGGCTCATGATTTTCCCCTACCTCCAAAAGTTTGGAATGCTGAGATATGTAAAATTATGCCTTATATTTAACATATGAATCTTATTACTTTGCATAGCTGCTACAGAATGCTTAATAGAATGACTGAAAAGGAGGCTTAGTTTCAAAGACCACAGTCTATCATCATGAGGAGGTCACAGTGGGGCACCACAGCTCATATCATGTCTGTCAGGAAGCAGAGAGAATGCTTATGTCTGCTGGCTCTTTCTTCTTTCCCTGTGCTATTCCACCTGGGCCTTAGCTATGGGATGGTGCTACCACATTCTGATAGGTCATCCCCCCCACCCCTTGTTTAATTCTCCTGTCAACAGCCAGGTGGTGATGGCACACACCTTTAATTCCAGTACTTGGGAGGTAGAGGCAGGCAGATCTCTGAGTTCAGGCAAGCCTGGCCTACAGAGTAAGTTCCAGGACAGCCAGGGCTACATAGAGAAACCCTGTCTCAACAAAACAAAACAAAATACCAAAAGCCAAACCAAACCAAACCAACCAACCAACCAAACAAACAAACAAAAAAAAGGAAAGAAAGAAAGGAAGGAAATACTTTTGTCAACACTTTCACAGACACAATGAAGAGCATTTTCCAATCCGATTATGTTGAGGATTGTTCTGCCTGCCAGTTCCCAAATAACCTACACAAAGGCTTAATATTAATTATAAATGCTCGGTTGATAGCTCAGGCTTATTACTAACTAGCATTTACAACTTAAATGAACCTATTTCTATTAATCTATGTATTTGTCACATGGCTGGTGGCTTTATCTGTCCTCCAGCATGTCTTGCTCCCTCTGTGTCTCCTGGCGACTCCTCTGACTCTGCCCTTCTTCATACCAGCACCTTTAGTTTGGATGTCCCACCTATACTTCCTGCCTGGCTACCAGCTAATCAGCTTTATATTAAACCAATCCAAGTGACAAATGTTCACAGAGTACAAAAGGATTATTCCACAGCAGAGGATCAAGAATAACTATCACATATTGCCAAAAAATAAAACTGTACTTTCTCCTCTATTTTTGAACAAAAATTTCTAGGAGGATATATCAAATTCCACTGGACTCCCAACATAGCAGATAGGCTATCAAAATGTCAATCATATATATTAAAAACTATTAATACATTACTGTAGTGGAATAATCTTTTTGTGCACTGTGAAGATGTGTCTTTGCCAAGACACCTTCTGATTTGTTTAGTAGAGAGCTGAATGGCCACTAGCTAGGCAGGAAGAGGTTAGGTGGGACATTCTGGCAGTGAAAAAATAAGAGATGAATCTAAGCATGGGGATATGCCAGAGGAGATGGAGAGGAAGCAGGACATGCAAGAGGAGAGGCAAAAGCCATGGGTCACATGGTAGCATGTAGTTTAATAGAAATGGGTTAATTTAAGTTATAAGAGCTAGTTGGAAACATACCTAAGCTAAGTCTGAGCTTTCATAATTAATAA
Organism: Peromyscus attwateri; assembly: GCA_902168425.1. Taxonomy (NCBI): domain Eukaryota; kingdom Metazoa; phylum Chordata; class Mammalia; order Rodentia; family Cricetidae; genus Peromyscus; species Peromyscus attwateri. The sequence continues at coordinate 6,011 of CABHPP010136974.1, read as the reverse complement.
GAAGTCTTTGTGTTGTTATTTGGGAATTGGTGGTACAGAGAAAGCTTGCTACATATGGCACCCAATGTGGGGCTTGAATATCCAAACATAGGGCCTGAGAAAGCTAAGAAAAATTCTAGATAAGGAGCTGAATGTGACTTCTGAGTCCTGCAGTCTCTCAGGCAGCCCAGTGCTCAGCATTCAGAGGCACCACTACTGGCTGCTGCCTGCAGGCGGGAGCCAGCTGGCAGCACCATGTGCTAAGCTGAGCCCGTGCAGTGGCTGACATCACAGTTTACAATTTGTCTTATACTGGGAGTGGGAGTGCATGTCTTTAATTCCAGCACTTGGGAGGCAGAGGCAGGTGGATCTCTGAGTTTGAGGCCAGCCTGGTCTACAAAGCTAGTTCCAGGACTTCAAATACTTCAAAGACCTACAAATTATGGCATTTAAAATGTTTTAATAACATAAGGCTTTTCATGACAGTGAGACACATCTGCTCCTGTCAGCATCAATTTACTTCAAAAGAGGATGACGGGCATCAAAGAACTTACATATGGAGTTTGCTTTCATTTGTGGCAAAGTTAGTCATTGGGCAAAGAAACAGCCCTTTTCTCAACTACTAACAGTGTGCTGTCCAAATTGGACAATCAGGACACACAAAAAAGACAACTGCCAAACTTTGCCAAGACAAGGTAGGTCAGCCCTTCAAAATTCCTGCTTCACATGAAAGTCTGTCAGATATTTCAGGCCTGTAGGCTGAAGATAAATGCCCTAGCATTGCAGAGGAACCTTGAGTGAACATACAGGCAGCCAGCTGTTTCTGTCATTTCTACAGTTTTAGAAGTTGTTTGCTGTGTACTTCCTGTTCATTCAGGTAATATTATATCCTTCTTGGGTCTCTGATGGAGTTGAAGACTAGATAGTTATAGCTACAGTTTTCCTTGTTACCAAGTTCAGAAAAGAAATTCACAAAAGAGGTATAAAGTTTATAAAGTTGAGAGACATAAAACCTTAAATTGTTTATCTAAGACAATGTTTTGAAGTCTAAAAAACAATAGTTTTGTGTTGGTAATACAAGTTAGGATAGAAAGTGAATTAGGTACAAAACTTTGGACTCACCAAGATAGGATAGATAATGGAGTATTTTCTCTAAATTTGCCAAATGCAAATGGACTGGACATTGTGAATGTAATTCTTACCTAATAATTGTTCTTATTGTATATAATTTTACTGTGTTAGTTAAAACTTCTTTTTTATTTAGACAAAAAAGGGAAATGTTGTGGAATAATCTTTTTGTACATTGTAAAGATATGTCTTTGCCAATGTGCCTTCTGATTGGTTTAATAAAGAGCTGAATGCCCAATAGCTAGGCAGGAAGAGGCTAGGTAGGACTTCTGGGCAAAGAGAAAATAAGAGGAGATGAATCTAGGCATGGGGGTGGTGGAGAAACCAGAGGAGATGGAGAGGAAGTAGGACATGCAGGAGGAGAGGTAAAAGCCATGAGCCACATGCCAGCATGTAGATTAAAAGAAATGGGTTATTTTAAGTTATAAGAGCTAGTTAGAAACAAGCCTAAGCTAAGGTTGAGCTTTCATAATTAGTAAGAAGTCTCCATGTTGTTATTTGGGAGCTGGCAGTACAGAGAAAGTCTGCTACATGTTACTGTACATTTATACAATAATAGGGTTGACAATTACTAGAGTAGCAATATGAAAAAATGAGGTGTGAAGTCCATAAAGAGAAACAGAATTTAAAAACGTGATCAAGGTTGGAGAGAAGGCTTGGTTCACAAAGTGCTTGCTATGCAAACATGGGGTACTGAGTTCAGATCCCTAGCACCCAAGTAAAACCTGGGTGCTCTAGTGCACCTGTGATCGAACATTGGGGGAACAAAGACAGAACAGACCCCTGGGGTCTTCTGGTCATCCAGTCTAGCTGAATGGGTGAGCTCCAGGTTCATGGAGAGACCTTGTCTCCCCCCCCACACACACAAAAAAAAAAAGGTGCAGAGCAATTGAGGAAGACAGCTAACATTGACTTCTGGCCTTCATAGGCACGAGTACACATGTAGGAGGGTCTTTCTTGTCGGACTTTCTCTGGACTGCCAGTCACCAAATAATGACACAGAGACTGATTATTAATTATAAAAGCTTGGCCTTTAGCTTAGGCTTGTTCCCAACTACCTCTTATAACTTAATTACCCTGTTTATATTAATCTATGGTTTTCTATGTGGCTCATTACTCCCCTTCATACTGTACGTCCGACTTCCTCAGTGTCTCCCTTGGGTCTCCCATGCCAGATTCTAACCCAGAGTTCCTTTCTCTCCCCCCAGAAGTCCCACCTATCCTCTCCTGCATAGCTTTTGGCCATTTAGCTCTTTATTAACCTAATTAGAAGGTGTTTTAACAGACATGTTTTCACAGTGTACAAAAGATTATCCCACAACATACACACATGCACAAGCACACATTTATGCATGCACACCAACTTGATCAATCATGTTTAAGGGTAGAATTATCCAGTCTCTCTACAAACAAATTACAAAATATGAAGAAGCAAAGAGAATACAGACAAAAATGTAAAATATGAGCATTATAGATGTATGCTGGATAGTTAATTTATTTTTTAATGAACTTGGAGATGGCTTGCTGTATCTGATGACACCAGTGAAATCTAGTGTAGAACCTTAGTGTAGTACAGCAGTTTTCAACTTGTGAGCCACAAGCTCTTTGGGGGTCAAATGGCCCTTTCACAGGGGTCCCCTAAGACCTTTGGAAAACACAAGTATTTACATTACAACTCATAACAGTAGCAAAATTACAGTTATGAAGTAGTAATGAAAATAATTTTATGTTTGGGGGTCACCACAGCATGAGGAACTGTATTACAGGGTGGCAGCGTTAGGAAGGCTGAGAGTCACTGGTCTAGTAGTATTCTTGTCACCCATTCAGGGCCTGCTTTAGAATATTTAAAGGAAAATGATGGCAAAGGTCCAATTGTAGGGAGTTAAAGCAGCAACAGCTAGACCAGTGGTCAGAACTGAACAGTTTCCTGGGATATGAATCTTAGCTATTGGCGCCAAACAATAGTGACACTAAAATATCACTGCATGATAATATGATGGGATATATTACATTTGCAGTATTCTTGCGTGACATCTCCTAGGGGAACAAGGAGATGTGGATACTTATAGAGCCATCTATATAGAGAGTTTTGCATTGCTGAGTAGGATGGAGCAAATATGGAATCATATATGAAGTATAGAGGGTACCAGAAGATGGCATTGGCATTAAAGACCTTTCCATTTGTCTCACCCATGTAGCATTCCATTTTCCCACTAATAAAGCTCCAACAAGATTGAAAATGGGTCTGCTTTAGAAATAAAAATGTGAGAACTGGTCTCTGGCTACAAGTATACTGGTTCTCAGAGTACCACCTGACTTGTGATGGAACAGAAGGAAGAGGAAAAGTTGGAACTTGATCAGAGTCTGCCGCTCTGCCTCTAGCTTTATAGCCTTGCGGGGTGGGGGGAGGGGAAACTGAGTTTTCATCATCTGTAAAATGGGGGGACAATAAGTTTCCTTGATGGCAAATAATTGTGTTTAAATGAACTTCTTAATCAAGAAAGTATTATTTATGTTTAGCATAAAACTCCAAGGTTAGTATAATAACAATGACATTTTAATTGTTGGTGATGACTAGCTAATGCAACATGCTTTAAGATCTCAGTTTATAGCTTTTCTCCATGTAGCTTCACAATTTAAAGATTATTCAGCATCATTTACTGGATTATTAGGACAACACAGGCATACATATGGAACTGTAAAGCACAATAGCTATATTGTCTTCTTACCCACTTGAATGACTAGTGAAGGAATGGCCTTTAATTGCTTAAAAGTTCAGCCTTAAAAATAGCTGGGAAGCTTTCTCAAATTTGCCAGCTAAGTTGAGATCCTTAAGTGAGACTTCTTGTCAGCAGGAAAGGTGATCTGAAGAATGAACAAAAATAGCTTGTGTTCAACAGCTGTGATGTCTATAATTTATAAGCTGAGATCATCTCTCATCAGATTGCCATGGTGTACACACAAGAATGAGTTCGTCAGTTGTATGTTCAGTAGCTATCAGAAAACGAGGTTTTGTTATATGCATCTCTTGGTTCAATATTCACATAAAAACAGTGTGACTTGACACTTCATGTTTGAAGAATGTGACCACGAAATGCTATTGGCATGCACAATGTCACAAATGTTTGACTGACCTTTAATAATTAGTCCCCAAATAGCAAATAATCCTTTTTCTGTGTGTTTTAAATTTTTTTTTTTCATGGGCAAAACTGCAAGTATTTGTAATGGTTTGAAATGTGTATGTATATGTTCAAGTAATGGCTAACTGGAACTAATGTAAGTATGAAGCTTCATACTTTTTCTGTAATAGGAAGCAAGTAATCTTCAAGTATGGAAAGACAGGTCAACACTAAATAATGGGGGCATTAAATGGAGGGACGGAGGGAAGGAGGGAGGGAGAGAGAGATTGCTTGATCATTAAATTATCTGCCCAGCACTAATACTCTGGTCCTTATGCTTTGATTTTCCTTTTACTATTTTTTGACTTCCATCTTCAGTATACTTATTTAATTTGTGCTTTTACATCATTCTTGCTCCTCATAATACTTTTTATCACCTCTGTTTTGCATTTACTGGAACGTGTAACTTATTTTCGTATTTCTTTTTACTATTTTCCCCTTGTCTAGTCTCTCATATATGCACACACACACACACACACACACACACACACACACACACACAGGTGCTGAAATATACTTAGGGCTGCATGTGATTTATTGGGAACTTTTGTTCAAATTAGTTAAAACTGAGAGTGCTGGAGAGGATGTCTTTTGTGGGAGACCCGTTCCCACATTTATGCCCAGGGAACTCTTGAGGAGGGAGAAGTGAGAAATATTTAGATAGAGATACCTAGACAACGATGAGAGGAAAGACAGAAACACAGGATTGCCTTGGGAGGACCTGGGTCAATACCCAACGGCCCAGAACTTTATTCAAAAGGGCTTTTATAACAGTGCTAAGGGGCAAGGCAAAAGACCTCTCCCTTGCTAGATACAACCAAGTGTAGACCCTTCCAAACACCTGGTACCCAGGAGCATGGTCCAATCATGTTCTTATGCAGCCCTGCTGGTAAAGCAAGCTCAGATCTCACTAGGAAACCTCTGTGGGCTCCAACAGTCTTTTATCTATGTAACATGACTGTCTACGTAACTGCATGAAGAAAAGAAGTAAAAGGGAGGACATGACTACTCCTAGGTATGATGGATGTGGGGCTTGTCTTATGTCAACTTCATACACAAACTAGAGTTATCTTAGAGGAAGGAACCTCAATTGAGAAAATTGCCTCCATAAGATCCGGCTGTAAGGCATTTTCTTAATTAGTGATTAATAAGGGAGGGCCAAGCCCATTGTGGGTGGTGCCATCCCTGGTCCCGGGTTCCATAAGAAAGCAGGCTGAGCAAGCCAGTAAGCAGCACCCCTCCATGGCCTTTGCATCAGTTCCTGCTTCTAGGATCCTGCCATGTTTGAGTTCCTGTCCTGACTTCCTTTGATGATGAACAGTGCTGTGGAAGTGTAAGCCGAATAAACCCTTTCCTCACGGTCATGGCTTTTTTTCTTTTCTTTTCTCCACCTCCCTCCCCCCCTCCCCCGAAATAGAAAAACCTAACTAAGAGGGTGGAAAAGGTTTATTGTAGATAAAAATGGGCAATACGGGCAAAAGCAGAGACAAAGACATCTGGGGGGTGGGGGTGGTCCAGACTGAACAAGGTCCTACCTACCGAGCAGGGCCATGTGAAGAGAGGGGGAGGGGAGAAAGCAAGAGAGGAGCCTGGACCAGTGTAGCCAAAATGGCTGAGCTATATAGGGGCCAAAGGAGCTGGGGGAAGGGGCAGCCCAGTTTCTGGGCTGCAGAGTTCAGGGTAGGGGCCGGGGTATGCCAGCCGGGAGGACCCTGTAAGGTGGGG
>CABHPP010136973.1:0-28326 GCA_902168425.1 Peromyscus attwateri | reverse complement strand
TAAAAAAAAAAGATCATTATCTTTCCTCTAATACATCTAATTGTCTAGACACAAGGCTGAATTTTCTTAAACCCAAATAACTGATCATGATAGACTAACAATAAAAGAGGTGAGAATCCAGCCATCTTCTGTAAAGTTAGATATTAAATTTATAGAATGCTTTCTTTTTTCTGAATTATAGTTTGTTTAGAAATATACTGACTTTTAGCCAGGCATGGTGGTGCAGGCCTTTAAACCCCACACTCAGGAGGCAGAGGCAGGCAGATCTCTGTGAGTTGGAGGCCAGCCTGGTCTACAAAGAGAGTTCTAGAACAGCCAGGGCTACATAGAGAAACCCTGTTTTGACAAACGTGTGTGTGTGTGTGTGTGTGTGTGTGTGTGTGTGTGTGTGTGTATGTATGTACGTTTTCATGTGCATATGATCTATGGTGCAAATGTGGAGGCCAGGGAACAACATGTAGGGGTTGGTTTTCTCCTCCCATGTAAGTTTCCAGAGTTGAATTCAGGTCATTAGGCTTGGCAGGAAGTGCCTTTAACCAGTGAACTATCTCACTGACCCCTTTGGTTTTTGAAAGAGTGTCTTCTCACTGGACTGGAGTTGGCCAAATTGACTAGACTGGCTATCCAGTGAACCACAGCGATCCAGTTGTCTTTGCCTGGGATCACAAGCACACACCACTGTGCCCAGCTTTTCACATGTGTTCTGAGGATCAACCAACACTTTACCAACCCAGCTCTAGTCCCAATCCCATGACCAGCACTCCTATTGTGATCAATGGCAATAGATGTCACCTACGCAAACCAGAGCTCCTTGGGGGTCTTTAGTCATTTTAGAGAGTGTCAAGTGGTCCTAAGACCAGAAGGCTTGAGCAGGAACAATCTTCAACCATTTCTGAAAAGTTGATGTGTCCACCCCAAGTGTGAACCATGGACCTTGAGGACAATTGCATGTTAGGTCAATGATAGTTCATTAAGTGTCACAAATGAGTCACTCTCTGGTGGCAGATGTTGATAGCATGTGTGTGGGAACAGGGAGTACCTGTTGAGGCTGACTATGAATGTGAAACTCAAAAATAAAAAAAATATTGTAAGTAACACACCCCCACCTTTCTATCAAAATTTTCTGTAAGTTTTGATTTGTTTGAGTATGTCTATGACCACAGGATTTCATTGTGACCATAAACTAGACAGTTCCACCTATAAGAACACTTCTTCAACGGTGACATTGGAGGTGGTGGTGATGTGTCTGTTGACTTGGTTGGAGAACAGGTATGAAGCTTCCCCAGAGGGGCTGCCTTTCTAGTTCATCACCATCACTACTACCACCATCACCACCACCGCTACCATAACAACCATCATCACCATAGTCATCACCACTCGATGTATTTTCCTAAGTGAATGCTAAGAAGAGAACTTCCACAGTCCTCTTCAGAAATGCAAGATCTCCATATAACAATTGTGATAACAATTTGTAGAATAACAGCATTCACAAAGATGACAGTCTCCACAATGTTCCTCATGAACTGAACACTTGGAAACTCGACATTTAATGTTTATGTGAATGTTTTTAAAAATAAACTCAATGAAGTTACAAAGAATAAAAACACCTTCATAAGCATTCCAACTTTTCTGTCTCTTTACTCATTTAATTTTGCAAATGAGGAAACAGATACAAGCAAGTACAGTTTCCCCTGCCCCTCTGTGTGCAACAGATTATTTTTAAGGCTAGTGTCAGCCCTTGTTTGAGGTCAGAGCACTAGCAGTGAAGCTAAGGCCATCCCTGTCTCTGGACTATTATTCCCATCTGTTTAGGAGGCCCCTGAGAGGCCCCACAGCTCCAGTAGCTCCCTTCCACCTACCACCTGTCGTCATCTGGACTCCCCGTGGCCTGGGCACTGCTCTGTAAGCACAGCGTTGACTGTACACCTCCCTCGCTCATCTCCAGCCTCTGCATCCTACACTCTGTGACTGCTCGGTGAATATATGCTTGCAGAGGGACCACTGGAGCTGAGTTTCTGACACAGTGTATGCTCTCTCCACTGCACCAATAGAATAATACCTAGTTATCACTGTGATGGCATCACGAAAAGAGATGTCTTTAAAATAGACATTTTAAACCCAGGACCTATTTGAGAAGCCAGGGAAGAAAACACACAGTGTGCCTTCCAATGAAACTGGTTTTATTTCTAATCAAAAGGTGAATGTCTGCCCGTGTCAATATTGTAAGAATCCAGCACACTCAGTAACTAAAATGACACGTGCCTGGGGTGGCTGGTGGAGTTCAGAGTCTAGTCCTGGACATGTAGTTCTGACTTTTACAGCCACTGTATACACACACAGGGCCACGGTCAGCCTTGCTGAGAGCATAACTAATAATTCTTCTCAGCCTCTCACTCACTGTGTGTACCTTTGCTGCCCGGACTCTGTAAGATCTCAAGTGTGCAGCATTTAGGTGGACACACAGGTGTGCATCTGGAAAACAGTGAGAACTGTGTGTGTGTGGCTTTCCTAGTGGCTTTAAGGACCAGGACCAGTGAAGACTCAGGCTTCACCCCATCTCTGCTCTGACTGAGAAAGGAAAAGCCCCAGGAACAGCACACTGATCTACAATGAGACCCATGTTTGTTGAAGCAGGTGTGCCTCAAGAGAGCCAGAGGAATGGCCGGTCTACTGGGGACCAAGGCAAAAACCAGAAATCTGTGCTCTGCTTAGCAGGAAGGGATCTAAAAAGCAGAAAGGAAGTCTTCAAAAGCAACAACTGAAATGATGAACTAGAAAATACAGAGCATGTCTCCCCACCTTCTTCTAAACATTTCAACACTGAAAATGAACCTTGCACAATGTGAAGCCTTCCACGGATACCTCTTCCTCCTTTGCTGGGTGTGTGGGAGGCTCTGTGGGAGAGACCCCTTCACAGCTCAGGTTAGCTTTCAAGTTCACCTGAAGGCTTACTTGAAACGAACGGCCCGAAGAAGCTGAATGAACGAGAGATACAAACAGGATGGGGCACGGCATCCCGTCCTATGCGAAAGGGTCCGTCAGGAACGCCACATTTCCTCAGGGACAGAAATGGGGGACCAGGAGCTCGGCCATTCTATCCCCACCTGTTCATAGCACTGGGTCCCACATGGGTGGAAAGGGCCCGAGAGCTGCTTGCAGTTCTGCTGCTGGGTTTACCATTTCTGGGTACTGTCTGTTGGCCTACAGAGCAGAGGGACATACATAGCCTGCAGAATCCAAAGGTGGCAGCACTGGTGTCTTCCTCTCCTTCCACACAATCTGCAGACTTGCAGTTCCAGGACTGGAGCATGGCCTTGGCGTGTGTTCTCAGGCCCATCTCACCAGGCCAGAGCATTACACTGCTGCTGTCCTCCATTTCTTTGGTGATTTCCTGGTCCTAAGGATCCCCCTTTCGATGCCTGTCATCCTGAATTTCCCTCCTGTCATTTAGTCGTGTTTTACTGAGTAAAGAGCTAAGTGGAGGGAGTGGGGGGTGGGGGTGGGCAACGACTTGGACTCTGCTGCTTCCTGCAGCTGGCAGTGAGATGGCAAAGCTACCATAATGTTCCTTCAGTCGGGCGTCCAAGGACTGGAGTGGAGACACCTGGGCTGCAGTACAATTCTCCAGCTGCATGAGGGGTCAGCTTCCACACACTGGCTGGTGACCTTGTCTGAGGTCATTTCCCCAAACAGTGCCACCCTGAGTCCCTGGGGTTCTGGGTTGCCTGAGTAGGAGCTGACAGAGGTGCTAAGGGACCAAGGAGACCCACTGCTCTCCAAGCTGATGTCAGCCCTGTGTTTCACACACTGGGCCAGTTGCTTATCTGGATTGTAGAAGTGACATTAGGCAATGGTGAATTGACTTCAAGCCCATGGGTTGTCTCTCATTGAAGAGAAAGAGGGTGCTGAGGAGCACGGGGGCGGGGGGTATGGGGAGCAACTCTGAGGGGCTTAGCCTAACTTCTCAGTGCACAGGTCCCTGACACGCTTCAGAAGGCAAGAGGGGGCTGAGGTGTACACCTGCAATTTCATTGTGGCATTTAGAGAATGCCCAAAACTGCGTGGTCACAGAGGCTGGATGTGGGGCTGTGATTTGGAAACACACCCCCAGCATACACCGAATGTCATGTCCAAGGGAACATGGCTTCCGGTTCCACCTAACTAGCCTGGAACTCCCAACATACCAGACTGATTTCAAAGTTGTGCAATCCTCTGCTTCATGTGAGCTGGGGTCACAGGTATGGTTCTCCATGGGGGAGATCATATTGTGACCACTGAAACACTCTCATTCTATGGAATACTTCATATATATATATATATATATATATATATATATATATATATATATATATTTTTGGTTTTTCGAGACAGGGTTTCTCTGTGTAGCTTTGCGCCTTTCCTGGAACTCGCTTGGGAGACCAGGCTGGCCTCGAACTCACAGAGATCCGCCTACCTCTGCCTCCCGAGTGCTGGGATTAAAGGCGTGCGCCACCACCGCCTGGCCACTTCATATATTTTTTAAAAAGGTATTTCAGGTGGATTCATTGCAGAAATGTGACTGCACATACATTAATAGCTTTTGGGTAGCAAATTAGTATCCAAAAGCCTTGGAGGGAAAAGCCATCCATCTCATTGTGTCTTGGATGTCCACTGAAATACTGCTCTCCGGGTTGGAAGAGGAGGCCTGGGTGGACCCCTCTACGGAAGGGTAATGTTTGGTCCTTGCTTAAGGAGACTCACTGAAGGCATGTGTGAGTTCATCACCTGCCACCTTCACACATAGCAAAGGCACTTCACTTCATCTCTCTTTGCAAAGTAGAATTCTGTTCACTGGATTCCTACCTTTGAAGTGGCTCCTTAAAGGTCATTGGTAACATGAGGAGTGAGACAATTTGTTTCCTAGGGAAACCAGCTCTGTTGAGATGCCGAGATGAGAGGACACAGTGCTCTTTCCACGCTGCAGTACTCCCATGGCCGACGTGCCATGGGAGGCCCTATTTAGCCAGTCGTTGCTAGGCCTTGTTTGTTACCAACATCTATTTCCTCTTCACTACATGACCACATTATCAAAAATCCAACAGAAAACTTGGACCTTCAAAGAATACAAATATATTTAGACTCAGAGTTTAAAATATTTTTAATGTTTATGATCATATTTCAAAAATATACTCCAGCTGCCGGGTGGTGGTGGTGCACGCCTTTAATCCCAGCACTCAGGAGGCAGAGGCAGGGGGAATCTGTGGGTTTGAGGCCAGCCTGGTCTATGAAGCAAGTTCCAGAATAGTCAGGGCTGCACAGAGAAACCCTGTCTCAAACACACACACACACACACACACATATATATATATACCAAAACATATTTTTCCAGTAAAATATTCCCAGTAAGATATATATATATATATATATATATATATATATATATAAAACCAAAATTTTTAGATGAACAATGAGTCATTCTAAATTTTATATTCATGTGTTTATTTTGTGTATTGTATAGGGAAGCATGGTTGTGGCTATGGACATGCACATGCCACAATGTATGAATGGAGATCAGAGGACAACTTGCAGGAGTCAGCTCTTTCTTTCCACTATGTGGATCATTTGGAATGGACTAGGGTCATCAGGCTTGGTGGCAAGCACTTTTACCCACTAAGACATTGTTGTCCAAATCCAAATTGTATAATAATTTAATAGTCAGTCCACAAGATAGCTCAGTAGGTCTCATATGGTAGAAGGAGAGAACCAACTCCTGAAGCTTGTCATCTGATCTCTGCACACAAAGAGACACACAGACACACACATCATGGCCTATGCACATGTACACACACAAAGAAATAAAGTATAGTAAACTTTTAATAATTTAATAGATAAGAGTAATCTTGAGTTAGTAGGACTTCAAGGTTGACTGTGATCGAGATTGTTCCTTCAAAACACAAGCACAAATTTGTAACTACATGTTTGTTTCATTTTTATAGAGCTAGGGATGGAACCCAGGGCCTTGCACATGCTAAGCACTTTAGTGCTCTCCAGTGGAAGGACCCCAACCCTAAGCAACTGTTCTTATTGGAGTCAAGTGAGTGTTCATTTAATGTCTGCCTAGGCTGCCTGACAGTAAACTCCATGAGAGTGAGGACTCAGCATGGTGCTGCCCATATTGTGGGGATCCAGCTCACACCTCTAAGTCTGAGTGTTGAAGGCCATTTATCCTTGAGGGCTTCATAGGATCCACTCCTTTTCACAGAGCTACTGCTTCACGACTCCATCAACACATGAAAGGGGTCACTTTCTATTGTAAAATAGTCAAGGCTGAAGGATTCTCAGGGAGATTTTCAAAGGAAATATCCTCCTGGAAAAACATGTAGAATAAATGTTGGTGCCTTCCCCATTTTGCTGGTTGCCTATCTACTGGAAAAACTGACCACAGTGACTGTATTTCACCTCTAACCTGTTTGTGCAAGGTTTCCCAAGGCCTAAATTCTACACGTGTCTAGCCCTCATTAAAGGAACTGAGCCTGCAGGGTCATTTCATCCTTTATCTTTTTGTATCTAACTCTTGACTCTGGATAAACAAGTTCAGAATGCCTTTGTTCCTACAGCAGGGAGAAATAACTGGTCCTTCCTAAGGACAAGATCATGGGGGCTACAGTCCTTTGAGCTGGTCACAGGAAAGGCAAACACTCAGACCTTCATTACTGTGGATAACAAGGCCAGGAGGGAAGGGCCTGCAGGCCCCAGACCACCCCCTCTGGGAGCACTCTAGACCACAGCCTTCCCCACTCATTACCCTGCCCTCATGAGAAAACTCTTTCCAGGATGTCCGTAGAGAAGTGTGCAAGCATCGCCTAGGAAGGACATGGTATCATGGTTACAGAAGGTATCGCACCTAACAGTCACTCTACCGTGCAGATTGTCCAGAGGAGCTAGCCGGTTACTACTGGCAGAGACAGTGCGAATGTGATGCCAGGTGAGACTCAGAATAAAATGCCGTCCCTGGGAGCATATTCCACCGGCTTCCTCTGCTCCTGCTTCTGCTGGTATCGGGCCTTCTGATAGAAAATGATGATGACCACAGTGACAATATTCAGAAGGATGACAAGCAGAATGAGCCAAAATGAGTATCCATAAGTGTGGGTTGTTCTCTCGTTGATGGTGTCTGGGTAAAGCTTCTGGGACAGCTCTTCTGAGAGATGGTTGGACTCTGTATTCCCCACGAACAGTAGCATGGTCAGGAACACAAAGGACGCTGAAAAGAAGATTGAGCTTCATAAATGACACCATGAGGCATTCATAACGTTATTTTTGTCCATGTGTGCATGCATGCATGTGCCTTTCTGTGGTATGTGTCTGAATGTGCACACATGTATATGCACATATGTGTAGGCCAAAGGACAACACCAGCTGTTTGTTTCTACCACTTTCCCATTTGTTTGTTTGTTTGTTTGTTTTTGCAGAGAGGTCACAGTTTTCCACTGAACCTGGAACTCCCTGTTTCAGCAGCAAGCCTCCAAGATCCCCTGGTCTAGTGTCACTGCCCACCCAGGGATGTGGTTACAAATGTGTACCACGTGGCCTGGCTGTTTTCTTGGGTGCTGGGGATCTGAACTCAGGCCATTATTTCTTTGCCGTGATCACTTTATTCATTGAACCATCTACCTGTTCTTGTGATGCATGTTTTAAAGTTATTTTAATTATTTATGTGTATATGAGCATGTCTGTGTGAGTGTATGTACACATATGTGTAGGTAGCCACCCACAGGGACCAGAATAGGCCATCAGATCCCTTGGAGCAGATGTTAGAGGGGTTTGTGAACCACCCATTGGTGGAGGGGGGTAGATTCCAACTCAGGGCCTTATGATTAGGGACTGGGCAGCAGTCACCCTTAACTGCTGAGTTATCCCTCTAACTGTGCACAGCCCCCATGCATTTTTAATATTGCTTATTTTCTTTATGGAATACATAATCCATAGGCATTTATTGAATAGTGTTCTAATGGGATTCTATAGTGTTTCAAGATGAAGGAGAATGTAAAAACAAGATGTAAGATACAAACTCTATTCTAGGCACGAAATTCTAAATATCATTCAGGGAAGTATCTAACCTGCAGGCTCAGATCCCATCAGAAGCTGTCGCTGGGTGACTGGCCTACCACAGCCTATGCCCTAGGGACACATATGTAGCAGGTGTGAGTGAGTGGACAGGGGATGGAGAGTGGATACGGTGAGTGTATGGGGAGGTGTGAATGGACAAACAAGACTTGGTAAAACACCAGCATCCTAGGTGGAAGAAGCCACCTCCATAAGAGCAGGGATTGGCAGTGGGTCACCCCCAACTGTGAGGGGTGAGTCCCACCAGGAGCAAAAGAGCCACAGGCTCTGGAGTGCTGGACATGGACACAGGGAAGTTCTGGATAGCTGCTGCAGCTAGTCCACTCTGCATGACTCAGCCAAGTGTGGCCTGGAACCAGGAAGTATCTACAGCAAAGCAGACCAATAGCTGCTTAGATGGGCGAGAGGCAGGTAGTAACCAGGAGACATGAAGTCTCTCTTTGAGCTGGTGAAAATGTTTGGAAAATGATGGTAGTGATGTCTGCAGTGGCTAAGAACATGCCAAAACCCAGTGAACAGTGTGCTTTAAGTGGGTAATGTAAGTGGCAGGTGATTCATATACCAGGGACGCTGGAATGAAAAAACTTTGGGAGGAAGGTGAGGATGAGGATGGGTGCTCATGCCCTGGTGGGGTCTGACACATCAGGGGAATCCCCAGGATGAAGTCTTCTGGGATCCTTCATCTGCTGACGTACACAGAAATGTGCATTAAAGCTTAGTGAAGTCTCGAGCATCGGTTGTATCCCAACCCACAGGCAGGAAAGCTCCCCAAACAGTCCTCTGAGGGAAGCTAATTAGGGGGGTTTGCATGAGGAGAATGTTTGAACAGCCCTTGATGACACACCTCATCCACAAAATAATGGCTTTATTTCTTAATTATTTGTATGAACAAAAGTCCCGTTCCTCTGATGCTCACTGGGCGCCTCTCACACCTTCATTATCCTTCATTTTCCTCTTGTGAAGTTTCTTATAAAAGCTTAATTAATCATAAAGGGGTGGTATGAACACAAGGTTAATGCCTTTACCCTAAAGTGGATTGTCTGGAGCTTTGATTTGCTCGGGGAAGGGCTGGCATGTAGACACCTTGCCTATCTGGGCCCCTTAGAGGCAGATGCCTGGAGCCTTGGGCTCCACATCACTTCTAGTTAATTGATTATTCTTCCTTCCTTCCTTCTTTTCCTTCCTTCCTTCCTTCCTTCCTTCCTTCCTTCCTTCCTTCCTCCCTCCCTCCCTTCCTTCCTTCCTTCCTTCTTTCCTGAAATACTGGAGATTAAATCTAGATCCTTGAAAACAGTAAGCAAGAACTCTACCACTGTATCACACTCCAGCCCTCTTTCATTATTTGTATTGAGCAGGGCCTTGAACCCCCTCTGCAGCCAGACAGGTCTTGAACTTGGGGGGCTTCCCACCTCAGCTTCCTAAGTACCTGGGAGTATAGGCCTCCATCTAGGCCTGGCTAGCTGCACATCTTCTCCAGAGCTGTAGACTGGAGGGCTACTGGAGGCTGGGGCAGGCATCAGTGAGCTGTTTTTCAAGGCTTGGGGATATGGACTTCTGGAGGAGCCCATCCCTGCTGGGCTATGATACCTACTCATTGCTTCCTGTGTTCTCCAGTTGAGGATGTCTGGAGCAGACAGTTTGCGACAGTCTCTCTGGATCCAACCTCCTCTCCGCCTACCTTAAAATCCCCTGTGGCCAACTCTGGCCACACTGGGACCAGTGTGGGCTGAGGTCAGGGGGCACAAGCCTCAGGTGGTGGTATTGCTGTTTCTTTTCCTTAGAAACCAACCAGGTAATCCACTTCCTCTTCTACCCACTGGGCCTGCTCACCACATGCAGCCCAGGAGAGCATGGGCAAGCCTAGCTCCACAGGGAATTTTGGCATTCTCCAGGGCCTTAAAGTCAGTCTGACAGTAGCCCTCCCTCACAGTGCCCCAAAGGCTAGGAAGCTCCATTGTCAATGATGCACAGAAGCCCTTCTGCAGGATTGGCCTCTTGCAAACCGGTTTTCACTAAACCCTGTAACCCTCCAGATAAGGGCAGAAAATTAAAGGCTCTCTGAGGGTGTATGAGGACAGAATCTGGCTTACTGAGCATCAGGACACAAAAGGCTACCCCCAACTCCTATGCTTGCCCAAAGGCCTCCTCCAGACCCAGCTCAGAATGCAAACTTGCCCCTTACATACCCCTTCCAGGTGTTTTTTGTTTTTTGTTTTTTCCTGCTGACATCACAGCCTTCCCTCTACGTTAGAAAATACCCCTGAGGTAGAAGTACTGTGAGGGGAACTCTCTCCCCACAGCATAGCTCTGTGTGGCTAGACATAGGCAGGCTGAGGGGAGACTGTCCGGACTCCTTTTCCTCCGCAGACATGTGTGGGGCTCTGACACTTGTACAGCAGTCTGTCTTCCCCTGTAGGGGAAAGGAGATGAGGCTACAGCCTCAAGGGGCCAGCTGGCAGCCTTTCCCCTTCTCCTCTGGGAACCCACCCCTCCTCCCTCATGTGCCTCTGAGGCTGGAGAAAAGCTGACCCTGCACCCAGCTCCAGTATGGACAAGTGTTCTTAGCCAACTTGATGGGCCAGTTGGTCTTTCTGGGCTTCAGAGACTGATCAGGCCATGTCAAGGTGTGAGTCCATGAGAACTGGGCCCAGGATGTTCTCCTGATTCCTGGGATATGGCAGGCCTTTCCTCTAGAGCTGTTGCTGGTGGAGTCCAGGGTGTGTACAGATGAATGACCTTTCAGAGAACTGACTCAACTGTGCAGCTATAGACCACACACTGGGAAATCAACGTATACAATGATGAAGAGAAACAGATTGCCCACAATGTAATCTCCAAATCCAGCCATGTCTGAGGCCTCTGCTTCTGTTGGATCCGAGTTGCATGAGCAAGACTAAGAACAATTAATTCATTGTTTAGCCTGGCAGTGAATGAGGTCTGGTGGCTGATGGAAGGCCCTTGATGCTAGGGACCTATATCTGGATTTGTAACCAAGTCCCCTAACCTCTGGTTCTCAGTCCCACTAGGCAGATGTGGGGGGAGGGGGGGTTGCAGTACATGGACAAAGCCCACAGAGTCTTTCGTCTGAGTCACAGCATAATCCACTTCCCATCTGGACTCCATCCTCCACCCAGGTACCCACCCACAAAATAACAAAATCACCTAGCAACCACACAACATCCTAGCCCACAAGAAGAGTATTGGCCCCAGATGGCATCCTCCCTTGCTCGGTGGCTTAGCCACCCAGGTGTGGCATCTCTGGAGTCCAAGTTTGCCCCTTGTGAAGGCAAGAAGGAGAGCAATGTGTGTTCATGAGCATGCATCAGTGTGCATATGTGTACGCCTATGTGTGCATGTGTACACACGTATGCGTGCGTATGCCCATGTGTATGTGTGTGCATGTATGTACACTTGAGTCTTCTCAGGAAACTCACCACTGAGTCCATTCCAGGTGTAGACGCCCACAGGACCCAGGAACGTCTGGTAAGGGTTGCTGATGCTGTTGTAGAAGGTGAACACTGAGCTCAGTACGGAAGCTCCCAGACTCAGGATCAGGAATACAACGGCCACCAAATGCAGAGACTTCTGGGAAGAATTGCCCAATATCCCTAAAACTAAAGCAACATTTGGTGAATGCCCAGTGCAGAATACAAATCCTAAGTGCAGCCAAGCTAGAGAAGGTGTGGTGTCGGAGGAGGAAGCAGTATACCACTCATCCTGCAAGAAGATGGCACAGACTGGAAGACAGTTCAGTCAGTAATGTGATGTAGAAGCATGGGATCTGTGTTCAATCCCCAGAAACCACCTAACAAAGCCAGCTGTGGGGGCAAGTGCTTGCCATCTCACTGTTGGGGAGACGGTTGAGACAGGTGGATCTTGGGGCTCACTGGACAGCCAGCCTAGTTGAATTGGTGAGCTCCAGGTTCAACCAGAGACCCTGTCTCAAAAACCAAGATGGGCATCACCTGAAGAATCGCATCTGGGCCGGGCGGTGGTGGCTCACGCCTTTAATCCCAGCACTCGGGAGGCAGAGGCAGGCGGATCTCTGTGAGTTCGAGGCCAGCCTGGGCTACAGAGTGAGTTCCAGGAAAGGTGCAAAGCTACACAGAGAAACCCTGTCTTGAAAAACCAAAAAAAAAAAAAAAGAATAGCATCTGGAGTTGACCTTTCACCTCCACATGCACATATATACATATGCATGTGCACCTGCATATACACACTGAGTGCACATGTACAGACAGGAACATACACGAACACACAAGAATGGGACCGCATCCATCATGGCAGGCCAGTCAGTGGCTTTACTTGACTGCATAGCCACAGCCCGGAAAGTGCCTGGATGTTTATCTTAGATGTCAAGTTCTAGCAGAGAGTGTCCTTCATGCCTGCAGCTTCCTTTCCAATGATCTCTGCCCTCAGAGCCTAGCCAGTGGGATAGGTGGAAATTCCATCGCCATGGCTTTCCTTCAGGTCTGAGAGTTAGTTGCTTCTGACAGAAACCCTTAGGGTGGGTCACTGTGCAAACTCATGCGCAGTGAGGATCCCATAAACCCCGTGGCTTGGAAGAACTCAGTGAGCCAGGAGCAGCAGACAGAGAAAAAAAGTTGGAGAATAAGGGCTGGCGGAAATGACCAGAGAGGTGCTAGCTCATAGCTTACAGTGGAGACAGGAAAACGTTTCTTGCTGGGGCAAATCAGGGGTCTTTCCCTGGGTCCAGACTCTATGTCCCTGTCCCTGGCTCAAAGCCTGGAGACGGTTGGGAACACAACCCTCTGGTTCACCCTCAGACTTCTGTCTAAGCTTAATGAACGCACTTTACGAAATAGCACCTGCATGTATCTTAAATGCAAAGAAGCTCCATGGGGGTTCGACACTCATGGAAAGCACAATGCAGGTGCGTTGGGCTATGAGTCATCAGACCCACAGGGCTCCTGAGCTCTAGCAGCCGTTTTCCAGGGCATCTAGCTCCCCCACCTCCTGCTCTACTCCCCCACAAAAGACCAGACATGGCAGGTGTGCTCTTCCTAGGTGTGCCAAGCATCTCTCTAATGGCTGTCAGGGTATGTATGTCAGGATCCCACATGAAAGTATTTAGAGATAGTCTACCCAAGGAAAAGACAATCAGGGAAAGAGATTGTGGTACTAACTGTAACAACACTAACAAAACCACTGGAAACTGCAAGCCACAGTAGCCACAGAGGGGTAAGAACTAGCCAAAGTTTCCTTCTTCCTCTTCTTCCTCTTCTTCCTCTTCCTGTTTCTCTGGTCCCCACAGATGTGGAGACGTTCACATCCTTAGCACAGCACCGCTTTAAGGAACAGGAAGTAGCCAGGCAGACCTGGATTCTTCGCTTCCAGGGCCTTGTGTGCTGGCTCCCGCGGGACAAGAGGAACTTCAAAGCATCTGCTGAACCATGTCCTACCGTTTGTCACCATCACCCTCTCTTTGCAAGGCGCTCCTCTCTGTCCTGGACTGAGGCAATTATTGAGAAGTTCTCCGTGGGTCAAGCCCTACTGTGCATGCCCTTAATTTCACCCATGCTCCGGATGTTCAGTGTAGAACCTGCACACCATGCGCCTGGATCTCCTTTCTGACTCTTCAAGGAAAATGAGAGCAAGGCTTGTGTAAGAAATGGGGGCCTAGAGAGATGGCTCAGTGGTTAAGAACACTGGTTGTAATGGCAGAGAACATGAGTTCGATTCCTACCACCCACATGGTGGTTCACAATTATCTGTAAACTCTAGTTCCAGAGGGGTCAATATCTTCTTCTGACTTCCATGGGCACATGGCACACACATATACATGCAGGCAAACCATAAAATAAAATTAGTAATTCTTTTTTTTTTTTTTTTTTTTTTTTTAAGGAATGGTCTTTACTGAACTGTGTTTCTGAGAAATCTGAGTGGACCCAGGACCCCAGGATCTGACGTTTACCTTGAGTAAGAGTATGTGCTCGACCCAGTTTGGGTGAAATCATCTTAAGTTTTAAGTCCTCGTATCTATTTATCTAAATCTGCAATGTCCTCCTACTAGACAAAGTAGGCATGAAAAGAGGTGGGACCAAAAAAAATTGGGCGGTAGCAGAAGTCCCCCATGAAGAAAGAGGAGGCACCCTGAGTAGTGTGTGACTGAGCCCAGAGCAGACATCTCCTGGAAGGGAGTGGCCTGAGGGCAGCAGCAGCAGATACACTGCTTAGCACAGGGCACTGGCGTAAAGGGTAAAGGGATGTGCAGGAAAGAGGGGCAGGAGAGACAGGAACTCCTAGCATGTGATAAACATCAACTTGCATCCCTGGTAACCCCAGGAGAACAGAGCCTGCAAAAGAAGAGAAACCCCAGCTCAGCAACTGAGTGGACCATGACCTCCCACCTCCACTGTAGAACATTTCACTGCTCAGATGCCCTGGGGCAAAGCTCAGCTTCCATAGGCAACACCTCCTTGTCGCCCGTGGTGACTGGGCTTTTCAGTGACTTCTGCCAGTGACCCCTTTGGGGTCTTATGTTCTCTACCCAGTAACCCAAATGAGGCTCTCAAAGACCACCTGGACTGGGGCTGCACTTGCCCCTGACTTAACCAAGTGGTGTCTCTTGCCTGCTTATCCACGCTCTATGTAGATGCCATGTTTGGGAGGTTTTGCTGGTGCTAACTCAGTATGTGCTGATTTTGAAACTGGGGGGAGGTGACGTCAGAAGGAGAATAGGAAAAAGCAACAGAGCTGAGACACACCCAGCCAGGGGTCCAGGCTGGTCCCTGTGGATGTGTCAGCCATTCATCACCTCAAGGTGGATCCACTTCCCCTTCCCCAACAGCCAGGTCGGGAGGAAACCCTCGATCTCAAGGGAAGGTGACTGGGGACAAAAGAGCTTTCTCTCTCTTTGGCAGAGTTCTGCAGTCAAGGAAATAACTGGAATATTTAAGTCAAGAGCAGAAACCTGAGTGTAAGGAACATGCCCTGTGTCCCAAACACCTGGAATTCTCTGAGTATCTCTGTACCTCACGCGCTGACTTAGAGCTGTAAGTGATGGGTGTTCATTTGCAATTGGAATATTCCATTAGAAGGTGACCATGAAGGGCTGCAGACATGGCTCAGTGGATGAAAATGCTTGCCCTGAAGGCATAGGGGCCTCAGATCAACCCTCCCAGAGCCCGTGTTTCAAAAAGAAGCCAGGCACAGTGCCTGTAATCCCAGCCCTGGGGAGACTAGCTTGCTTGCCAGCCAGCCCAGCAGAATCAATCAGTGAGCTCCAGGTTCCCTTAGAGACCTTGTCTCAAAACACAAGGTGGAGGGGGTTGGGGAGATGGCTCAGCAGTTAAGAATGCATACTGTTCTTGTAGAGAACCCAGCTTCCTTTTCCAGTACCTACTTAGAGGCTCTCATTACAGGGGAGCCAATACCTTCCTCTGGTCTCTTTGAGCTGCTGCATCCACGTGGCGCACATAAACTTGTACAGGCACACATATATACACATGAAATTAAAACAAAAACAAGCAAACAAGATGGGACATAATTGGGAAACATACATACATTGTTGCCCTCTGGCTTCCTTGTATATGTGCACACATATGCACAAGCCCTTGCACGTGATACACATGCACAAAAAGAAAAAGAAAATGACAATCAAATTTAGCTCTGCCTTGACTTTCAATAAGATTTAGCAGACGTAATTTTCCAAAGAGAGTTAATTTGGGGCTGTTGACTCATACTTTCCTACGTACTTGGGGGGCAATTCATCTTAATTTTAACTGCTGCATTGTAAAACTTATTTCTGAATTCCATGCCCCCTAGGTATGACAGCTAGTCTTTCCAGCTCCTGCCTCCGAATTCAGACAATGATAGCTGAAAGTTTGGTGAGAGTTAGCTGGAACGCAATAACAATAACCCTCCCAGCATCTGACAGCTGCTCCCTCCCCATAAAATTAGCAGATACATGGCGTTCTTTTTCTTTCTTTCAGGGGACAAGCTTCTGAATCAGGAGTCCCCTCACAATTGGAGCTAATTGCCCTGATTCTGGTGTCCTCAGAAAGAGGCCAAGAGCAGGCAGCCACAAAAAGGACAGTAGATACCTCAGCTGGGCATCCAGACACCCAGCTCCCCACAGGACAAGATTCATTCATTCAGTTCCAGTGGCCATCTGCCCTCCACCTCCAGGCCTTGTTTTCTGTAAGTTTACAGACATTGAGTGTGATGGTTGATGCTCTCAACTTACAGAATATAGAATTAACAGGGACACAAACCTCTTTGCATGACTGTGAGGGAGTTTCTAGATTGGGTTAAGTGAAGTGGGAGGATCTACCTTAAAGATGAGAACCAGCCTTCACCCCTCCCCTGCTCTCTGTTTTCTAACTGTGGATGCGATGTGACCGGCAGCCTCAAGCTCCTATCTTGGTGACTTTCTCCACTGTGATGCACTGGGGTTTTGTCAGACATTTTACCGCAGAAACACAAGTAACTAAAACTGATTCTTCAGACGGGAACTGATTCCACTTCCTCAGACACCTGGCCACCAGGGACCTGACTCAGGGTGATGCTTCTATTAGTGGACATCACAGTACAGTACAGACAGATCTTAGAGCAGGACCTGGACCCTCCCAGGAAGTCACAGCTAGCACCTCAACCTCTTGGACAGTTGCCAAGATTGTCTTGGGAGAAATGTGACTAAGGCCTCTGGCTTGGCCCCCTCTATTCCCTCCATCTCCTTCTTCCAATGTGGTCACATCTCTGAGAAGGGAAAAGGGTAGACAGCCCTTCTCCAGGAGACACGTTCTGATACATGAGATGAAGTCAGAGTAGGGAGGCAGGGTTTTCCTATAGTCTCAAGAAGTCAACTTCATTTGTTCTGTACTTTGCAACTCGTTTCTGTGTTGTGTTTACCTTCTCAATTCAGTTCTGTTTAAGAGTGCAATGTTGAGATCACAGAAAAGAAAGAGGAGCCAGTAGAGACTGGGGACAGAGGAGAAGCCAGACTGTGACAGCCCATTAGTGATAGTCCGTAATAGTTGGTTTTTGGCCTAAGTGCAGAGACCATTGAGCCTGCCCTTTGACCATTGACACTTGCCCTCAGCCTGCCTTGGTTCATTTATAAGGTTGTGTCCTAAGCTGTCACAATTAAAAAAAAATCAACTTCAAGCAGCCTACTGCCAAGGGGCATGAAAGTAATGCACAAAGCTTGTGTCAGTCTAGCATCTGGCCAAGGCAAGGTTGGGGACCATCAACGCTGAGTCGGAATTACAATCCATTTGCCCTAAAATCACCCAGTGTATTAATCACTTTGTTCATTGCTACAATCAAGGGCTTAATGAAAGCAATTTAAGGGAAGGAGAGCTTATTTTGGCTCACAGTTTGAGAGTACATTCCACCATGGTGGGGAAAACATGGCAGCAGGAGCTTGAGACAACTAGACACACTGCATCTGCAGTCAGGAAGCAGAGAGAGAGAGATGAATTCTGATGATCAGCTCACCCCCATTTTCTGCAGTTCAAGACCTCTGTCTGTGAGATGATGCCACCCACATTTAGTATGCATCTTCTCACCTCAATTAACCCAATATAGAAACTCCCTCCCAGACACGCCCAGGGCTTGTCTCCCAGGTAACTCTGTTTCTCATCAGGTTGATAATCAATGTTGACCATTACACCTGATATTATGAATTGACTAGAATGTCTCCCACCAGCTTAAATTTTCAAGGCTCAGACTCTAGCCTGTGCCACTGTTTTAAGGGCTGTGGAAACCCCCAGAGACACAGACTAGCTACTAGAAGTAGATTATTAGGGGTAGGCCTTTGAAGGCTATAGCCACCTTGGTTCTGGCGTGTGGTCTCTGCTATCTGGTCCACACTATGTGAAGAGACTACCTCACACGCCCACCATCACAGCTGAACCTGCTCTGCCGTGCCTTTCCCACCATGATGGGTGGGAATCCCTCTGGAGCCAGGAACCAAAACTAAACCCTCCCTCCTGTAGGTTGTTTTTCTCGGATGCTTTTTCATAGTTACACGGAAAATAATGCATCTAATAAGATTTTTTTTTTTTAAACAGGAGGGATGGGACCTGAATCTGGAATTTTTCTTGTCATGGGAGGCTAAGTGCAGTGTAGCACGAATCTTAAAAAGTCTTATTAGTAAAAACAAACCCGGTGCCAGTTATTGGGGTGAATGCTGGAAGATCAGAGAAGCAGAACAGGCCACAGCTAACCTCACCTCACCAATTCCTCAGCTGATCCTGTTTCCTCAAACTGGAAGCCTCGGAGTCCTCATCCAAATGGATCTCAGTTGAACTGCTGCTAAAAGCCTAAAAGCTTAACAAGCCTCTAGTTCCTGTTCCTCACGCCTTATATACCTTTCTGCTTCTTGTCATCATTTCCTGGGATTAAAGGTGTGTATCACCATGCCTGGCTGTTTCCAGTGTGGCTTTGAACTCATAGAGATCTGGATGGATCTCTGCCTTTTGAATGCTAAGATTAAAGGCATGTGTGCCACCATTTTCTGGCCTCTATATCTACTGGCTGATCTGTTCTCTGACCCCAGATAAGTTTATTAGGGTGCACAATATTTTGGGGAACACAATACCACCACAGTGCAGGGAGTCTCTGTATCATCCAGGAGATTGTATCTCCAGGCCAGAGTCAGTGCCACGGTAATGTGACTGTTGAAGTGTCACGTGTCTACTAACCCAGATGCTCTTGGGACCAAGGTCAAAGAGACCTAGTGCCATGGGAGGAGAAATAGCATTCATTGAAATGCCAAAATAATTCTGTGAGGATGCTTGGTCTGGTCAGGATGTGGGCTGGGTAATACTGGAGATCCCATTCTGAGGGAGGCCACAGCCACGTGACACATTGCCCCATTCCTGCCACCCGGGAAATACTGCACGTCATGCCCCTTAGGCCCATCCTGTTATAAAGCATTCAAGAGTCAGACTGAGGGTGGCAGGAGGAGGCACACCCTCGTGAGTGTGAGCACAGATCCTCCCAAGAGTCCACAGAGCTGTGCTCCCCACCTCACCTCTAGCTGTTGTGGAGACTTACATGAGCGCAGGGTGTTGCATTTCAGTAGAGGAGGAGCTTCCCCTTGCCCTAAATAGGGAGCACTTCACGACAGGAACTGTGCACAAATCCTATCAGTTCCTAAGTCTAAGACCTTCACTCACATAGCAGATATTTTGAGCTGAAATCATACAGCTAGAACTTTAGGAGTAGCAAAGACCATCCAGTCATGGCTAGACAGAGCAAAACGGTCACTTATCTGGGTATTAGACAAACCAGGACCCATCTAGCCAGCCTGAGCTCATTGTCAGCCTGATTCCACAACAGAGGGTTTCCTCACTGGGGCTGACTAGGCATCACCTCCATTCATTGACCCATTGTTGGCTGAATGATTTTGACACTTTAAACCAAATACTACTGCCCATTCTGCTCTTTCACTTCAAACTCTATAGTCCAAATAGACACAATATGTTAGATTCCCCTGCCGAAGTATAATAGGGCCTGGTGATATACATCACTGCCTGAGGATTTCAGCGTGTCCCGGCCCTAGCCACAAAGCTCAAACACTTGTCTTTTCAAGGGGTAGCATCCATCTACCAGTGCCAAACAGGACTATGCATATTTCATTTGATACAGATTTAATTTCACTACCAATGATTGGCTAATGATGTGCATCGCAGCCCTGACTTACTTGCAGGAGAGCAAAGTGTCCCACTGTAAATACTGGATTCTGTTGACGGGTAAGCATCAGAGGATCTTTAGCATTGCCTACATGTTCTAAAAAACGACTTCCTGTCTGGGAGAACTGTTTACATGTTCAGTGCTTACTGCAGTCACAGGTATGGAAAATCCCATAGTCCCTGAGTGGCCCCTAGATGCCAACCAGCAACTGCGCAGCATGTTCCTCCACTAGGTGCTTGCTGACCCTCTGAAGCAATGGGAGGTTGGACAATGAGTTTGAGGGGTGGTTGGAGTGTGGCTTTCCAGTAGCAAAGGACGAAAATAGAGAGAACCAGGCACAAGGGACACAAGCCTTCTGCCTCTGTTGCCACACTAAGGGCAAGGACCCAGTTGGCAGTGACCCCAAGCTGTGCTCCCCATGACTGAAGCTGTCCCTGCTCTCCAGACACCAGCTTACTCCCAGTCACATAGGGCTGGTTTGCCAGGCCTGACCTTTCCTGTCCTTCTCTGGGCCTCCCTGGCTAGAGACTCAGGGTTTCCATGGAGGCCATCAATCTCTAGATGGAATCTACTGATCCCAAGTCGACACTGTAGATGTCTGTCTCAAATGTAAAGTGCTTAAATCTGCCGGACGATTCACAAACAAAAATACTTTTGTTTTTGAGAACGGTATCACTGACGGGGCCTTTGAAACCGCAGCTCCTGGTTGCTGGAGAGTCGGTCTCTAGGCTGCGGCCAGCACCAGGGGAGGGGAAAAGATGCTGAAACTTCAGGGAAGATGTGGTTTTCCTACCACTGAAAGACCCATTGGTAGTTAGAAACACATTGCCCTGGATTTATGGAAACCATTTCATTAGTGAATCATAAACCTTCTAGAACTCCATCCTGGAGTACGAGCACCCAACATTACACTGGCATAAGGTAGTAGATGGTGCCTACATACCCCCAATTGGCTGTACAGACCCTGCACACGTCACTGTGCAATGCAAAGTCCACTTATATGCTATACAATGTACAGATGTGGCTTTCACATTTCAAGAACCATAATGCCAGAGCTCAAACTCTGAAACTCAAGTAGCTGCATTCACTTATCCCCAATGGTTTCTTATTTTGTATCTCCTGAGAGCAAGACATTATTATATCAGAAATAAGGAACAAATAGGAATTCCTGTAAGTGATAGGATTGATAGGAATTGAATGTCATTTCCAACAATGATATATTTTGAAAACAAAAGTGTAAGCTCAAGAAGCTGAGAAATACGAACTGGGTGTTGACGTTTTCTGCTTTACATTTTCCCTATGTGAGTACTTATGAACTTCTGGAGGGAGCTGGATGCACTGCGTCAAAATCCATGGTCAATGTCCTTTAAAATGCTGCTCCTGCTGGCTATTAAACACCATAAAGCTGCCACATACTTTAACTATTTACTTGTCAATAAACTAGATAGGTACGTTCAAGCCCAGCGGCTGCTAGAATGGTTTAGACTTTAACAAGATAACCAGTGCCAAAGAGTCTGAAATAATGCTAAAGAGTTTTTCAAAATTATGAGTTAGTCCACAGATAGCCTAACTTAGGGCTTCGAAGAGATTGGTTTTGAATGGCTCTTTGGTTCAGATGTAGAATGATGGAAGTCTTACCCACTCCTGCTCTCCCCATTCAAATGAGATGATCACTTACCCTCAAAGTTTTTGTCCAGATCTTGAAGGCCTTCGTTCAAATCTTGAGCACTCGTACCACGGAAGAGGCCATAGGTGATGATAATGGTCCCATTGGAAATAGCATCTGTGAAGAAAATAGTGCTGGTGACCCATGCCTGTGTCCCCAGGATCGAGCAAATGACAACAACGGAGCCAAGGCTTGTGACAAAGCCAGATAGGAACAACAACGTCTTCTGTGTGGTCGGCATTTTCTCAGGAGAAAAGCTCCCTGGGATAAAACAACCACCACCTCAGAGTATTTGGAGGCCTTGTCATTTGGAGTCCAGTGTTTAGAAAGGAAGTCTACTATGAATGTAAAACCTGTGTCTTCGTGGGAAGTTTTATGCCCCTGAACATTGAACTGTGAACAAGGCCATAAAGATGTGCAGACACTGAACTTTGGTCTAGAACAAGCAGTTGCTATGGCTGCAGCCAACCAGCATGAAGAAGGGCTGGGCAATCCTTCCAAGACTTCCTCAATCACATGACTAATTTACAACCTTTATTGTGCCATGGAAGCCAAGTCAACCCCCTGTGTCAGGACACAATTTGAATTCTCAAATGATGAGAGTACAGACCTGTACCCCAAAGGGATGTCAGCACAAGGCCCCAGCACCTTTGGGAATCACCTTCTATGATGGATTTGTCTTTTACTCAGATTCCCAAAGCAAACTTCCACCCTTCTAGGTTATACATCCTTATTCTTAGACCTTATTAGGGAGGGGTGCCCCTCAAATTCCCTCTTCCAAATGGCATCCTATTTGCTTCTTTTTTAAATGATAGCATCAGAGGGTACAACAGTATCAGTCTTTAGTACTCTGCTAAAAGTGGTTCTAAACATTCTTGTTTAGATCTCTGTCTTTTTACTTTTCTATTACTGTGAAGGGACACCATGACCAGGGCAACTTACAAAAGAAAGCATTTAACTGGGGCCTTGCTTACTGTTTCAGAGGGTCAGTCCATGATCACCATGGCAGTGTGTGTAGCAGCTCACATTCGTGGTATTGGAGGAGTAACTGAGAGCTTATATCATGAATTGCAGGCAGGAGGCAAAGAGAGAGAGCAAGACTGGGTCTGGCATGGGCTTTTGAAACCCCAAAGTCCACCCACAGTGACATATCTCCTCCAACAAGGCCACACCTCCTCCCACAAGGCCACACCTCCTAATCCTTCCTAAAGAGTCCACCAACTGGGAACCAACATTCAAATACATGAGACCATGAGACAATGGGGGCTATTTTCATTCAAACCACCATAATTTCTAACTCTTATCCTTAAGGCCCAGCAGTTAACAGTCTGTCAGTAGTCATTTCCAGTCCTCAGTGACACCTGCTCACTCATTTCTTGAGATTACAAACAGGCTCACATCCTATTCTTTAATTTCATTTTTTTTATTGTGTCCTTTGATTACAGAGCATACCATATGCACATCAGAACCCCATGCTTCTCTTAAATAACCTACTTACCCGTGGGATGAGGATTCTCCTCTCTTAAGGATAAAAAGAGACTGAAGACGCACAAATCACTAGACTCAGCCACTTCACTTCTGTGGGAAAGAGAAACAAACAGATAATTATGAAATAATCAGACAGGTATTAAAATGCAAAATGCAAGGTAGGCATTTGGCTATATCCAGGACAGGGTAATGGATGCCACACTTCTGTCACTACATAGGTAGATAGATGATAGGTAGGTAGGTAGATAGATAGATAGATAGATAGATAGATAGATAGATAGATAAATCAAGTCACCACATTAGCCCCTCCTCCCCCACTGCCTGGGGACCTTAAACTGTTGCTAGAGAGAAGCAGAAGCAGGAGGACATTTGTATCTGGCCGGAGAACTGAAATCGAGGTTGTGGCTTCTGGGGCATTTGGAGAGTATTGAGCAAGGTTCCAGTTATGAATAAATGCTGCTTAAGAAGCCATTCTAACACCCTTACAGTTTCTGTTGAAGGCTCTGCTGCACATTCACAGGAGGGTGAGACTCTCTCAGGCTATCCGTGAAACATCATGTCAGGGCTGTGAGTCTCCAGAAGGTTCCAGAGGTTGGACAGTGCTGTAACTCTCCAAAGTTCCAGTCAACCAGGGCATTTGGCGGATGCTTCAGTCATTCAGGCCAGGAAGCAGAATAGACTGACTGTTCCTCAAGCCTGAGCTGCCTTATCCCTAGAGGAAGAGTTTCTACAGACACATCCTAGCAAAGCTGAAAGTCATCTAGAACACTCAAGAGCATTGCCTGCAGGCAACAACAAGAAATTACAAACATTACCGTTAAATGAAAATAAGGCAGGAAATAACACAGAATCCTTACCTCCCCACCCGCATCAATAGACGCACACTCAAAGATAACACAGATGTTTAAAGCAGGAGACAAGAATCAGCAACGCTATTATAACAATGTTCAAGGATTTAAAGGAAAAGGTAATATAATGCACAAAGGTGTCAATCAGTTTCAGTTGTCGACTTGACACACCTGGGAAGAGGGAACCTCAATTCAGGAATTGCCTCCATTGGATTGACTAGTGGGCATGGCTTTGGGGCATTTTCTTGATTGCTAATTGGTGCAGGAGAGTCCCGCCCACTGGGGGCGGTGCCATCCCTACACAAGTAGGTCTGTACTGTGTGAGAAAGGCATCTGAGCAAGCCAGAGAAAGCAAGTCAGGGGGCAGGGTTCCTTTGTGGTTTCTGCTTCAGTTCCGTCTTTGAGCTTCTGCTTTACTTCCCACAGTTATGGACCATAACTTGTAAGGTGAAATAAGCCCTTTCCTCTCCCTTTGATCTCCGTGTTTACCACAGCAACAGAAAAGCAAGCTAGAATAATAGGAAACCTCTTCAGAGAAATGAAAATTATTTTTTAAAATAATCAAATGAAAATTCTACGATCTAAAAGTATAGCATCTGGAATGAAAAGTTCAATGAACGGACGTAACGGAAGACAAAATACAGTAGGAGAAAGACAGTGGACACATGTCACAGCAGGGAGTGAATCTGGCAAAGAGAGGAGGTGGGAGGGGAAAGGGTGCTCAGGATATAATATATGAGAGAAGAATAAATTTAAAAATGGAAAAAGACCTATTTAAACTCATTGGCTTAGTGACCCAAGAGACAGCATTAGGAGATACCATGTACATATCTCCAGCATTTGAGAAGTGGGAGGAAGGGGAAACATTTTTGAAAAAGTAAAGTCTGAAAAATCTGCAACTTGGGTTAAAAAGTTTAAAAGATTTACTTATTTTGTTTTATGAATGTGAGTGTTTTGCTTGTATGTACATTCATGTATCACCAGAATGCTTGGTACTGGTGGAGGCCAGAAGAGGGAGTCAGAGCCCTTGTAATAGAATTGCGTATCCTTGTGAGCTGCCATATGGGTGCTGAGAACTGAACCTGGGTCCTCTGCAAGAGCAGAAAATGCTCTTAACCACTAATCAATCTGTCTCTCCAGCCCAACTCTGATTTAAAGGGAAAAAAAACCATATTTTACTTTCAATCAGTAAGGTAGAAAGTGAGACATTCTAAATCATATTTCTACAAACAGTGATAAGAAGAAAAATCAGAAAACAGAACTAGAGGAAAAAATATGTGTTACCTAACCATGGATAGGCAGTAAAGGGCGAATCTCAAAAAGATTTTGCTGTGTGAAAGAAACTAGAAATAACATAGTGTTTAGAAAGAGCCATCTGCCTATATATAACATACTATCTAATCACATTCCTATAAAGAGCCAGAGCAGGCAACGTTCTCCGTGGTAACAGACATCATCAGAGTAATGACTGTCCTTGTGGGATGCATCATTTTTCTGAAAAGGGACAGGAAAGGGTGTGTTAGGGAACCAAAATGTCAGCATGTGTGAGGGGGGAGGGAGATTGATTCTCAGGAGCCATCTGACTTGTTTTATTGAGACAAAGTCTCTCATTTGTACCTAAGCCTCACTGATTTGGCTAGACTAGCAAGCCAAGGAACCCTAGGGATCCAGTTGTTTCCACCCGCTCAGCAATGGGATTATAAACAGCTTGCACACTACCCCTGGCTTTTTACCTGGGTGGTGAGTCAACTCAGGTCCTCATGCTTGATGCACAGGCACTTTCTCAGCTGAGCTATCTCCCTTTGGCAGAAATGTCAGTATCTTGGTAGGGGCATGCATGTTACTTATGTACCTGTCTCTAGTCACTACACTGCATCCTTGTGATCTGATCATTATATGTATACAGTCCATCAGAAAAAAGAAACTCAAGAAAAATGAATTAAAATATTGTGAGGACACAGGCACTAGTGTGTAACTTTCTGGGTTTTGTTTGTTTGATTGTTTGTTTTTTCTAGGCAAGTAGAGAGGCGTCTTGCAAAAATCAGTCCTTTTGATTTCAGTGGGCAAGAATTGTTAGTATTTGGGCCTAACTCATAAAAAGAGGTGCAGAGGGAATAATATTGAGATAATAGAAATTAAAACTTCTGGTGTCTCATAGGAACCACACCTCTGTATATGGACAGGCTCTGAATGAAACCACAAACAGTGGATGTTCTCTCTCTCTCTCTCTCTCTCTCTCTCTCTCTCTGTCTGTCTCATCATGACCTGTGGCCAATCACTAGAGCCCAATTTTTCTCCTGAAGTCAAGTAAATCATGTTAATCTTTCTGCATATTGTTTAAAAGTAAATTCTATTTGATTTTTTTTTAAACATCAATTTGTCCCCTTTTTTGCTTATCCTCCAAGGGAGCATTTCTGGCCACAAGATTTGAGTTCAGATGGAAGCCTTCAATCTGGATAAGCCTAAGAGAGGGGGTGGGGATGTAATCAGTTGGTAGAGTGCTTGTGCAGCATGCCAAGCTCTGGATTTGATCCTCACTGACACTGCATAAAGTCAGACTTGGTGGCACATGCCTATACTCTAGCAAGACCAGGAGTTCAAAACCATCCTTGGCTAAATATTAAGTTTGAAGTCAGTCTGGGCTACAGGAGACCCTATGTCAAAAAAAAAAAAAAGTTACTGCAGGGCTGGAGAAATGGTTGCTATTCTTGCAGAGGGCCTGAGTTCTGTTTTAAACACTCATATGGGGCAGATCACAACTGCCTGTAACTCTAGCTCCAAGAGACACAACATGCTCTTCTAGACTCCACAGGTACCTACAATCAAGTGCAAATAACTCACACATAGACACACATACATACACAATTTCTTTAAATCATAAAAAATAATTTTTTTTAAGTTACTGTGGTGGTTTGACTAGGTACGGCCCCCATGGACTCACAAGTTTGAATGCTTGGCCTATAGGAAGTGGCACTATTAGGAGGTGTGGACTTGTTGGAGGAAGTGTGTCACTGTGAGGGTGGGCTTTGAAGTCCCATATATCCTCAAGCCACACCCAGTGTCTCAGGCCACTTCCTGCTCCCTGTGGGTCAAGATGTAAGAACCCTCAGCTCCTTCTCCAGTGCCATGTCTGCAATGAATGTTACCATGATGATAATGGACTAAATCTCTGAACTGTAAGTGAGCCACCAAATTAAGTGTTTTCCTTTATAGGAGTTAACTTGGTCATTGTGTCTCTTCACAGCAATAGAAACCCTAAGACAGACGTTGATACCAGGGACTGGGGTATTTCTGTGATACGCCTGACCATGCTTTTGTTTGAAGGAATATGGGCCTTGGGACCTGTGGATTAAAAAAAGCAGTTGAACACTTTAAGTGCGGCTTAATGGGCCATACTAGTAGGAAATGGCAGACAGGTGCTGAGTGTGAATTGATGAACTGCGGGGGCCTGGCTCAAGAGATTTCAGAGGGGAAAAATTTTAGTATGTTGCCTAGAGATTGTTCTTGTGATATTTGGGTGAAGAATGTAGCTGCTTTTTGCACTTGTCTGAAGAGTCTGCTTGAGGCAAAGTGAAGAGATTTGGATTGATTCCATTGGCAGAAGAAATTTCAAAACAGCCTAGTGTAGACTCTGTCCTGTGGATATTCGTGGTAACTCTAATGGAGATTTATAGTGAAAAGGAGAAAGCTGAGCAAGGAAAAATACAAAATGTACAATTTGAGGAGAAAAGGGTGCCAGGAAGTGGAATGGAGCTGAGTTCTGTGTTCGAGGAGATAAATTAAGAAATGTAATGAAGGGAGTGGTGACCTCAGGGCAAGATCCAACCTAGATATGTTTCCAACTGTGAAAAGGAATTAAAGAAGAGCTTAGAGCCAGGTGTGGTGGTACACACCTTTAATCCCAGCACTAAGAAGGCAGAGGCATGCAGGTATCTGAGTTTGAGGCCAGCCTGGTCTACAGAGCAAGTTCCAGAACAGTCAAGCTTAGGCAGTGAAGGAAACCATCAGAAACAGAAAGCTGGTGAAGATGTAATTGAACAAGGGGGCCATGTCCCAGGCCCAGGATGCAGCAGAACTTGGCAGCTTCAGCCATGTGGTTCCAGCTTTAAAGTCAAGGATAGAAGAAAGGGGTTATGGACTCTTCCTCCATGACTAAGGAAAGCTGGGAAAACTAGGCATATGTCAGGGGTGTCCCTGAATAGAGGCCCAGAGAGGCCATTTCATGAAACTGTGAAGGTGAAGCCTGGATTGCCTTGGAGATCCCAAGATGTTGGAGATGCCAGAGCCATGGGATACCTGCCAAGGAGAGCTGCTAACAGGGAGTGGAACCAGCCCAAGAGAAAGAAGTGTGTTGCAGTCAACAAAGATGAAAGGAGTCGGAGATCTGAAGAGTGTCTTGACATCAGATATGGAGATGTGGAGTTTGGAGTTTGCCCAGCTGGGTTTTGATCTTGCTTTGGTCCAGTATTTCCTCACTATCCTCCTTTCCTCTATTTTGGAATGATAATGTATATCCTGTGCCATTATATGTTAGAAGTATGTGATATGCTTTTT
>CABHPP010136972.1:8170-20001 GCA_902168425.1 Peromyscus attwateri | reverse complement strand
CATTCAGAGCAGGCCATGCTGGTTGTCCTTTTATGGTAATGGCTCAAAGTTGCCTTCAAGAGCGGGTCCGTTAAAGCAAAACAGAGCCAGTTAAAGGAAAACTTTGAAGAACGTGACAGGAACGGGGAAGGGGGGGTCTAAGGACAGCAGAGTAGGGGAACACAGGCGCTAGGCAATCTTAGCTCTACCTGGCTGGTCTCCAAAGCAGGGTCTGGGTGTTCTGCCTGTCTCCAAGGAGTGAATTTCGGGGCAGCAGAGAAGAAGGCTGGAGGCAGAGAGGAAGGAAATGGGAGGAGCAGACTGTGCTCATGGCCAAGGGAACGAAAGCATCTGACTCCTAAGACGTTACCGGGCAAAGCTAAGAGGGCTCGGCAGCTGCAGGTAGGGGAGAAGACAATTAAACAGCTGAAGATCCAGTTCTCAGAAATATGCGTAATGGCTGCTTTGACCATGATGCACGAACAAGGAAGAACGGAGTTTGCAAAAGGCAGATGATAAGGCAATTGCTTCAGACACGGTGGGATGAAGAAAGCACCGGACCCTCGCCAGAAGCAGAGTCCAGAAGCACAGAGGTAGAGGAGGGGACCATGAGAGGAGAGGAGGCCCCAGGAGGCACAGTAGGGCTATAAAAGCAAAGGGAACAGTGAGGAGGCCAAGTACCAAGGAGGGCACAGCAGGCAAGTCACCTGCTAGACCAGAGCTCCATTTCCCCGGCACTTAAGACATCCCTACCCAGCTGCACCTGTGCCCTGCAGCCCTCGCCACATCGTCTGCAAAGTGCCAGCGGAGCAGCTTTCCTCACGTGGTTAGCGCCTCTGTTTGCCACTACCTGGCCTCAGCTGAGAACTGCGTCACGGTCCGAGCAAAGGCAGCCAGCTCACAAGGTCACAGACAGCTTCAGACTCCAGCGCAAAAGCACAAAATCACAAAGGAACAGGATATCAGCATTTTCCCCAGCTGGCAAGCATTTCTTAACCTGGATGGCAAGGGTAGGAGTGTTCATTTTATGATTCACTCAGTCTGAGTGTATGACATTTATCACAATGAAGTATCACTTGTAAATAGTGATAAGTATGTTCCTTCACTTCTGTTAGGAAATAGAGACAGATATCTTCCGCTCAGACTTCTGTAATGGACATGTCAAACTGACCACATGCATTTATCTCACATCTTTCAAACCCCCGGAAAACAGCGAGAAAAAGATCTGAATGGCTAAAATAAATGTAACAGAAGAGGAAGATCTGGCCTAGGAAAGAAAGGGTGCTCAGAAGATGGGCAATGGGTGCAAGATTGGAACTGGCCATGTTAAGAAAGATGTAACTGAAAAGAGAGGATGTCTCACCCCAGAGAAACCTGGGAAGGTACCAGGCCCTGCACCTAAGATGTAGAACTAAAAGATGGAGAGAGACCATAGATACTAGAAAGGCTGAGTCTGTTGGAGCCCCTCCCCCAGTCACTTCCCCACTAGCCCGGGGATGCTCCCCATCCCTACCACAGTGGGAAAGTGAACTATCATTGAGAAAAGGTAGGTTTCTCTAATGGGCAGATCAGCTTGCGAACAACCACGATCACACCATTACTGTGCAGGAAGCCCAGCGGCCACGAGCCGACGTCCCCCACGAAGCTTTGCTTCCTAGCATCTCCCTCTTGGACACAGAGAGAAAGGCAAGGAGGACCTGAGGAAATCTCTAACATGGTGCCAAAATAAACAAGAGGAACCTTAAGGAAACAAACAATGGGCGGAAGCAGGGGGGACCTTCAAAAACCACCAGGAATTAATATCCTCAGAGAGGTAAGACAAGATTTTTGTATCCGTGACACATGGAGAAAATGTTATAGAAATGGAATGGTCAGGGCACAAGAAAAGGGATCATGGGGAGCAGTAAAATAATGGGGGACCGGAGGTTGTAGTTTATTAGTAGAGCATTTGCCTAGCCCTAGCAATTGGAGAGGAGGGGCGCGGAGAAGAGAATAAGGAAGGGAGAAGGAAAATACCAGAGGATCTAATATTTGACTAATGAGTTCCAGAGAAAGAGATAATAATTTAAAAAAAAAAAAAAAAAGGCCTGGGAACAGTAGCCAGAGTTGATCTCCTGATGAGGTACATCTCTTGATAATGATGCCCTTGGATGCCCTTTGTTTAAATTTTGACCAAGACAATGGAACTGAAATACCATTACTTAACTTCCATGGCTGAGTCACAGGAATTCTCGAAGGGAAAGCTAGCCAGCAGGTGAGGGCTGACGGGTGAGACTGCCCTGCTGAGCCACTCCACACAGAGAGGTTGTATGCAGAGACACACACAGCCAATTCCCAGATGTTCCAAACACCCTAGTCCCTGGCACAGGAAGAAACTATCTTGGACATTTTAGGCCCAGCAGATACCACAGGGATGAGAACCTGGGAACTGAGTCAGAGCCAAAGCCTCTAACATATGCCCCCAGTGGAGCAGTCCCAGCCACCTCCAATGTCTGAGCCAGAAAGACAAGGTCCCAGATATAGTGAAAGTAGACTGGCAGCTGGGTAGTGGTGACACGCCTTTAATCCCAGCACTTGGGAAGCAGAGGTAGATGGATCTCTGAGTTCCAGGCCAGCCTGGTCTACAGAGTGAGTTCCAGGGTGGCCTGGGCTACACAAAGAAACACTGTCTCAAAAAAACAAAAATGAGAAAATAAAAAAAGAAAAGAAAGCAGAGACTGGCACCAGCATGCATCTTCAATGTGCCCTAGCGGAATCCCCAGACCACAGAAAACGAGCACAGTAAAATGATTATTCTACCATAACAGGAGAAAAGTATCAGAGACACAAAGCAAGAACACCTCCCAGGGCTGAGGGACCTGAGTCCCTCAGTCCAAGTGCCCAGGACAATGAATGACACAAAATCTACCCAAAGACTCAGGACACGTGGATAAATAAAAATCCAGTGGCTCCAGGGAATAAATATCTATGCAGAAGAATATGAATACATGTCATCTAACTTTGCAACGACAACTTTAGAATATAAGGATATAAAACTTTTCAGAATGATTTGATTATAAAATTTTATACCCAGGCTAACTATCAACCAAATATGGATCTTTTTTGGAACAAGAGCTCCGAAAATTTCTTATCTCCTTTCTTGGGAGGCTTTATTATTGAAAAGCAATCATCACTTCAAGGACAGAAGGTTCTAGAAATAACATCCCTTGCTGGAAATAAAAATATGTAGAGTATCTAGTAGGTGCAAGATTTTAAGGGAAAAACTAATAAAAGAATTATAATTGAATAAATTATGATGATAAAACAAATAAAGGCAAACACATAGAAAACTTTGTTATTTTAGAACCCAGAAACACGAATTAATCCTTAGTTCTAAGAAAAACAAAAAGTTACCCACAAAAGGAAATTTCACTGTAGTTTGTTCTGTGGTTTGTTAACAATATTTACACTGTCACAATAAGTAAACATAGACTACTGAATGGACCAAAGATTGGTGTACCAGGAGGATACTGTGTGTTGAGGGGTCTGTGTCTCGACCACACCATCACTCCACTCCGCTCTAAAACCGTCTCCCAAATCTTAACTCTTCTGAACAAGTGACATCAAATTAGGGGTTTCCATCACTGGTTGAAACTAAAAACAATCACATGATGATGACTCAGCACTTCAAGGTGACCATGTCTGGTCTAGTCCATTGACAAGTTATTCCTCATCTGTGAAACCTTCACTTCTTAGAGGGACGGACGGACGGATGCTTAAGTTGTTTCCCAGTCCTGAGACAGAGCATGAGGCCCACGCTCTTGTCTGCCTTTCTTTACTGTGGCCATGGTACGTCACTGGCAGACACATGTCAAGGGCGAGGGGCTCCAACTAGAACCGAGCAACCAAGCATTGAAAACTCAGCCTAGCCGGGCTGTGGTGGCGCACGCCTTTAATCCCAGCACTGGGGAGGCAGAGGCAGGCAGATCTCTGTGAGTTCCAGGCCAGCCTGGTCTACAGAGCGAGATCCAGGACAGGCACCAAAACTACACAGAGAAACCCTGTCTCAAAAAAAAAAAAAAAAAGAAAAGAAAAGAAAACTCAGCCTATAGTGACCAGGACTGCCACCTCAGCTTAATAACACCCTCAGAGCCACCACCCACGAGTCAAATCCAGGGAGAGCAAAGCTCTGCTTCTTCCAGCGCTGACCTCTTCCTTTCTAGGGAAGGGATAATGAGAGCCTGCAGGGGCTCCAGCAG
Organism: Peromyscus attwateri; assembly: GCA_902168425.1. Lineage (NCBI taxonomy): Eukaryota > Metazoa > Chordata > Mammalia > Rodentia > Cricetidae > Peromyscus > Peromyscus attwateri. Next base: position 15,784 of record CABHPP010136972.1, on the reverse strand, counting down.
ATCTTGCCATACTCTGTGGCTGGAGCGTTAAGGAAAAGGTTTGGCAGACTAGACCACCACTGGATAAACAAGACTCAAGACGATAAGCAAAGAGCCACACTGGAGGCCCCTGCCTTTGCCCTTCAGCTGGTCTATCATGGAGATCCCAACCACTGTCTGCCCCCAGCACGATGCCTGGTACTGAATGAAGTGGGAATGAATGGTACTGACAGCTAGGGGACTACGTGGAATCCAACACCCACGGTAAATGGTCTGCCCACTACCACTGCCTCAGTCAAGTGCAACAGTATAAGGCAGAGTTCACTCCCTTCCCTGCCAGTGTGAACTGTTATTAACCTCAAGTCTCTCCTTAACTTCCTCCTCTCCACAGCTAACTGCAGAGATAACAGGAGTACCTTCCCTATCCCCCATCAGCTAACATTTACCTACCACTGTGTTCAAGGCTTTGAGTATACTATTTCATTTGATCTTTTCAACAGCCTATGGCACAGACAGAAAATTATTCTCCCACTTTATAGAAGAAACTAAGGCTCCCAGAGCCTTAATGCCACAGTAAATAGGTGGCAGATCTGGGACTTGAAAGGACAGTAGAAGATGGGTCTTAATGGACTCCCCTCTGCCCTGGTCTGCTAGAGCCCCGGGGTCATTCATTAACCCCTCTGTCTGGAGAAGGGTAGCTCAAATGCCTTAGGGACACCTTCCTAGACAACCCTGAGGTTCAAAGCAATGCTGCTTAGGGAAGGACCTGGGATAGAAATCACCTTTTCCATTTTTTTTTCTTCCTTGTTTTGAGACAGGGTCTTACTATATAGACTAGGGTGACCTGGAGCACACAGAGATCTACCTGCCTCTTCCTCTAGCAAGCTGGGATGAACTAAAAAGGCATGCATAACCACACCCAATATCTTGTTTTAAGAGAATATTCTTTTTAAATTACGTCATTATTATGTATATGAGTGTCTTGCCTGCGTGGATATGTGAGCATGTGGGTGCCTGGTGCCTGCAGAAGTAAGAAGACACAGATGGCTGTGAGCTGCCATGTGGGTGCTGGAAATCAACCCTGGGTCCTCTGCAAGAGCAGCAAGTGCTCTTAACCGCTGAGCCATCTCAACAGCCTGAGAATGGTACTTTTCCATTTATTAAATGCCTATCAAAAGTCTTTTCAAGCCGCAGAAGCCCTGCACTTCACTTAGGAGACAACATCTGGAAGATTGTGAGTTTGAGCCCAGACTGAGCTTCACAGTGAGACTTGTCTCAAAACCATAAGAGCAGAGAGAGGACATAGCTTGTAGCAAAAAAGTAATTCTTAACCTGGGGGTCGAACAATCTTTTCACAGAGGTCACATATCAGGTATTTACATTACAATTTATAACAGTAACAAAATTATAGTTATGAAGTAGCAACAAAAATAATTTTATGGTTGGGCGTCACCACAACATGAAGAGCTTTATTAAAGGGTCACCGCATCAGGAAGGTTGAGAACCACTGGAGGAAAGCATTATTTGTCTGATAGAATGGTAGCCTATTTCTGACCTTTACATCTTCTTTTAATTTTTTTACATGTATTTATTGTAGAAGAGGGCATCCATGCACCGTGGTGCAGGCAGCCGTAAAAGGACACCTTGTGAGAGGCAGTGCTTTCATGTCATCATGTAGGTCCCTGAACACAAACTCGGGGTCTTCAGGTGTGGCAGCAAGCATCTTTACCTGCTAAGCCATCTTGCCAGTTCCCTGGTCTATCTTCACATTTCTGTTGTAAATATTAATAGATACTCATAAGGGAAAGTTTTTTCAGAGGACCCAGGGGCAGCTCATAAAGTAGCCTAGGTGGGGGTGGGGGCCCTGCCACATCTGCTTTCTGTTTTTTCTGAAGTGACATGTCACACTATAGGGTCAGGCCCCAGAAAGCAGACCCGGCACCTGCCACAGGGAATCAGGGCTAAGAAAAGACTGCCATTTGGGGCCTTCCTGCTGAATCATTTCTAGCTGCCCTGGTCACTTAAGAGACAAAATGATACATCAACGTCAATAACGCTGAAGGGTCTGCCCTAGAGGCAGGGTTCTTCTCCCCCAGGGGCACTGGAGGCAGCCTCAGCAGGCAGCTGGAGCCACTGAGAATGAAGGATCCCTGCCCAGGGCCTCTGTCTCCCCCTCCCAGATCCACTCTGTGCCCCAGTTTGCAAGACCAACTGATGACAGGAAGAGGCCACTCCTAGGCCAGCCAAAAATTATCCAAGCAAACAGGCATAGCTTAGATTAGTTCCCCTAATCAAGGAACTCAGTGCAGGCACAGGAGGGAATCACAGAGCCTCTTCCCACCAGAGGAGCTGGTCACAGCTTCAGGACTCAGAGGGGCACACGGTCTCAGCTCTGCTGGCCTCTGGCATACACCAGTTCAGCCCCACAAATCACCTGGCTTCTTAGAACATCTGGAGACTATTTGTGGAGACAACTCCTGGATGGGTGCCCCAGGGGAAGGCATGAAGAAGCCTTCCAGGCAGATCCTTCCAGAATTGGATCTGTTTACATACCAGGCTGTGGGCACTCAGAGCAGGGACTGTGTCGCCATCTCCTTGTGGCTTCCAGGGTGCATTCCTACCCTACAGGCCCTCAAAAAAAACTGTCTGCTCATTTGCATATGACCTGGGCACATCCTCTCATCCACTTTTTGAATGTTTTACTATTTTATGTGTGTGGGTATTTCGCCTGCGTGTTTAAGAACCATGTGCATGCCTGGTGTGTGGATGGCAGAAAAGAGCATCAGATCCCCTGAAATTAGTGCTACAGTTATGACCCGTCAAATGAGTGCCAGGAATCAAACCCATCTCCTCTGGAGCAGCAACCAGTCTTCATAACCACTGAGCCATCTCTCCAGTACCTTCCCATCCACTTTAAGACGTCTCTACCTATAATGTCTAACACAGGGCAAATGTATGGAGTTGTTATGTTGTTTAAAGAAGAATGGGAAAAAATCTGCACATAAGCAGTCAGAGTGTGTGTGTGTGTGTGTGTGTGTGTATCTGTGTGTCTGTGTGTCCATGTGTTTTCAAATATGTTGAATCTATGGTTGGTTGAGTTCAGGAATGTGGTCAAAGCCATAACCATTTGCAGTGACCGTGTTTATGTGTTTACTACGGTCGGTTTACTAACTGTGTTTATGTGTTTACTAATGCAGTTCTGTGAGGCTGATCAGGATGAAGCATGAAGGTTCCTCTCATCTAGGGAGGAGTTGGCTGAGGCATGGCAGAGGCTGAATGCTAGATAAAGGAAGTGCACCTAGTCAGTGGAGGAACTGCACCTTGAAATCCAGAACTCTAACTAGAAGGCTTGGCCTGAACCACCTGCTGTGTGGAAGGAAGGGGTGAAGGAAGAAAGGAGAGAATGGACAGAGCACCATGCAACTCCTGAGCTCTGTGTTCTCTCTGGACCCTCTTCCTGTTCTCCCAGCCCACAGCAAGACACTCCACTTAGTGCCCTTGGTGTGCACTTACACTACATCACACTTAGGGCCCTTGGTGTGCACTTACACTACATCACACTTAGGGCCCTTGGTGTGCACTTACATTACATCACACTTAGGGCCCTTGGTGTGCTCTTACACTACATCACACTTAGGGCCCTCTGCTCACTCGTGGCCAGAAGAAAGTAGTTCTTACTTGCAATTCAAACTAGAATCATCCACGGGTGGCACCCCGTGCTCCTCAGACCTACAGGCACACACACCTCAACAGTGCTGAATAATCAATTCCTGACTGGCCCAGCAAAGGACTCATCCCTTGTCCCTGGGGAGAGGAATTAGGCAGAGGCTGCATCTGACAGGATCCCACTGTCCACCAAGGCCAAGGAGTGACCACGACATCCTTCCCAGTTCTTTCTGTGTCTCAGAGACTGGCTGAAGTCTCCAACCTCCTGGGTCTCTCTCTCTCTGGACCGGAGGGTGACCCAGGAGCAGAGGTAAATGACTACTCACCGGCCTATCAGAGTATCAGAGACCAGGGCGGCAAGGACCCCAGCCACATGGCGGCCACCTGGATCGTACGCCACTTATACCTACAGCCAGCAGGAACAGGGCCGACTGCTACCCACAGCTTAAACTGTAACCCTGAAGCAAAACATCTTTATCTTGCTCTGAGCTACAGATGGGACAGATAAATAAGATTCATAAAAACGTGTTTGTTTTGGAGACTTGCAGAACACAGGAGAGAGAAGGAGGAGAAAATCCGAACAGAGACATGAGTGAGAGAAGTGTGGACAGGGTGGAAAGATGAGGAACAGGCAGAAGATTTGGAAAACTGCCCATGAGGTCACCAGACCACCCAAAAGGCCATTTCTCCAACCCCTGGCCCTGCCCACATGTCCCTTCAAGAGTTGACAGATCTTGAAATGAGGACAGAATGGAGGTCAGACCGTGAGAGGACTCTGATTAACACACAGGAGCCCGGTTCACACCTAGCACCATAAAAAGGAGGAAGAAAGGGCTGCAGAGATGGCTCAGTGGTTAGAGCACCGGCTGCTCTTCCAGAGGACCTGGGTTCCATTGCCATCACCCACAGGGCAGCTCACAACCATCTGTAACGACAGTCCCAGGGGATCCAACATCCTCACCTGGCCTCCTTGGGTACCAGGCACACACACGTGGTACACAGACATATGCGCAGACAAAACATCTATACACATAAAATAAAATAATATTTTTTTTACTTTTCCTGATAAGGAAAAAAAGAAAAAGTAGTCTTTACAGCTTTTGAATATCCAGCCCCAAGGTCACCCTGCAGTCTCCAATAGAAGGCAGCTGCCGAAGGCCGCTCCTAGGCCCTTCTCTCCGAGACCAAGGACACTACGGAAAACAATCCTGAGAGGTGCCCACGGTATAGGCACAAAGAGCATCATTCCTTCTTCTAGAACGAATCTAGCATTTGTTCCACGGAATAAAGCACACACTATGTGCCAGCACTGGACTAACCTCTGGGGACATGACATAAATAGGTCATGCTGGAGCCTCTGCATCCCTCATGATGAGCCGTTACCACTCGTCACATGGTTCTCACCACCTCCTAGACTCCCATCTCTCTACCTATTACCACCGCCATGTTATCATCTCTCACCTATATCCTAACCTGTATGGACCCCAACGCAATCCATTCCCCAGGAAGGAAAGACACAGTGATCCTTCCTAAAGGAGAAGCTAACGCCACCCTGTAGGATGGCCACAACTTCAATCAAAAAAAAAAACACACAAACGGAAAATAACAAGGGTTGGCAAGGACATGCAGATAAACGGGAGCGCATACAAGGCTGAAGGAATATGAAATGGCGCATCCTCTTTGGAAACCAGTTTGGCAGCTCCTCCAAAGTTAAACCTAGAGTTACCATGTGACCCAGCAGTTCCATGCCAAAAGAACTGAAAACAGGTGTTCAAACAAAAAAACGTGCACATGAATGTTCATAGCAACACTATAAACAGCGGCTAAAATGTGGGAACAACCCAAATGTACACGCATGGGTAGATGAATCAACAAAATGTGGTACAGCAACACAACGGGCTATTATTCGGCCTTTAACAGGACAGACGGTAGCATGATAGGTCATGGCATGGTGAACCGCGAAAATGTTATGCTAAGTGAAAGAAGCCGACCACAGTAGACCACAAGTCGTATGATTGCATTTACTACGAGATGCCCAGACCAGGCAAAGCCATTGCGTCAGGAAGCAGAGAGGTACTGCCAAGGGCAGGAGGGAGGAAGGAGGGGAATGCCTGGAAGGAGGAGAATTGCTGTTCAGATGATGAGCTCTGGAGACGGATGGAGGTGATAGTTTAAAGCATCTAGATTCTAGAATAAACAATGCCACAGCAATGTGTATCAATAGACATTTAAAATGGGACATTGCATGTGACATGAATTTTACCAGGACAGAGAAGGAATGTTTGCCTGGCATCCCAGCACTCGAGAAGCTGAGGGAGGAGGATCTCGAGTTCAAGGCCTACCTGGGTCACATGTTGAATTCAAAGCTAACCTAAGCTACTAGCAAGACCCTATCTCGAAAGATCGAAGGGAGGGAAGTAAAAGTGAAGTAGACTGGTTTTTCCCCCTCCAATGGCTCCCTCCATCCTTAGAATTAAACTCCACCTGACACACTCAATGCCTCCATCCTGCTTCACCTCCTGCCTGCTCTCCTCACCTAGCCAGGCTGAGTGACTGCTGACTCCTCAGGCTGGCCATTCTCATGGTCACATCCATCTGCAGCACATGCTTCTCTCATTCCCACAGCCACCACCGTTCTCCAGATTTTGTCTACCTCTGTCCTGTTCACCTCTGGACCGCTGATGCAATGTCCCTTCCTTCAGATGTCATGCAGGGGTGTCTATTCTGGGTCCAGGTGTTCTCTACCGCTGCTGTCTCCCCACCCCCAGCCCTTGTAATGACCAGTCCAGTGTCTGTCTTTCTCATTGGACAATGAGTACTAAGCATGGAGTAGTCTGTCTCATTCCCTCTGGGTCATCAGCATACACTAGCTTTCAGTATCAAGCCCAGGAGAAGGACCAGGGAGCAGCAGAATCTTTCACTATCAGGGCTTGAAGACCAGGCCAAACCAGGTGCATTGCAGGAGGCAGGGAAGGGGGGAAAGGAGTGAGCCAGGCCAGTGTGTGGTTGGCTGTGCCTAGTCAGCAGGGATGGCTTATAACCTTGTGTGCATGAGTGTGTGTGACACACACATACACACACACACACACACACACACACACACACACGTACACACACACAGGTGTAATAAAAATAAATGTAGAACAGTCATAGCATAAACCATCTTAGCCATTTTAAAATAAACTCAGTGCCATAAAGAATGCTGTGGCCCAGCCGGGCGGTGGTGGTGCACACCTTTAATCCCAGCACTTGGGAGGCAGAGGCAGGCGGATCTCTGTGAGTTCGAGGCCAGCCTGGGCTGCCAAGTGAGCTCCAGGAAAGGCGCAAAGCTACACAGAGAAACACTGTCTCGAAAAACCACAACCAAAACCAAAACCAAAACAAAAAAAAAAAAAAAAAAAGAATGCTGTGGCCCAGTCCCAGTGGATACATTTACAAAAGGCTCCCACACCGAAAGCTCAGGGATCATTGGAGAAGAGGGGCTGGGGAGATTGCAAAAGCCAGAGTAACAAATAGGAAGTTTACTGTGAGCTTATGTCTCCTAGAAAACTCGGAAGCTGTATCCTTCAAGTCTCACTAACATGGCTGCCTCCACGTGACCGAGGACACCAAGAGACATGCTAACATGGGAGGGGAAAGCTCATGGGTCCTCAACCCCAGACAAAGAACTAAGGGCTGCTGAGAGTGGGAGAAAGTCCTCCCCGTGGAGAGCACACCAGTTCAAATGGTCAGCCCTGGAAACATACATACAAGGAATACTACACAGGCTGAACCGGTCACATTGAAGAATAGATGTCTATACATATTCATATATGTATATAATAACAATTAATGAAAAAAGAGGCCATGAATTTGAAAGACAGCAAGGAGAGGTATATAGAGAGAGGGAGGAAAAGGAAGGGAGAAATGATGTAATTACATTCTCAAAAATAAAAATAAATGCTCAAGTGTTAAATGAATATATTTTTT
>CABHPP010136970.1:17257-44141 GCA_902168425.1 Peromyscus attwateri | reverse complement strand
TTTTTTCAGTATGTGTCTCTAGAAATATTCATATTCACAACCATATATATTTTAAAAATCTTGATGTATACCTAATCCTTTAAAAATGAACTCAAAGAAAAATATGGGACAGGAAAAACACAGATGAAATCTATGCATCTACTGCTAAATGTAATACATATATACTGCTTAGGCACTCTTAATGTCTATAAATTCAGGAAAGTGGTATTTTAAAGTCTATTTCATAAATCGCTGAAATGGTTTAAATACAACTTAGATGATATTTGATCCCCTGAAGCAAATATTTTAAAGAGATTATAAATATCTAAAACACTTTAGGCATAGTTCATTTAGAACGACACTTCTTAATTCATAATATAATTTTCATTAAGCTATCAAATTAAACACTGACTACATTAAAGTTAATACTCCTAAACATGTCCATAAGAAGTAATAAATTAAATTTTATCATTTAAAACAGTCAAGGATAATAAAATTAAAAAACAAGAAATGTTTTATGTTTATCAAATATTTTGGTATACATATAAATTTTCTGATTAAATTAATTGACATAGTTGTGTTTTAAAAAATAATCCCTATATACAAATGATTAATTTAAGATTTTCATTAAGGCTTTAATACACACAAAATGATAAATATGCCTACATAAATACTTGTCAAACACGTTAATGTTGCTTTTCTTTTCATAACTGAAATTGCAGAAGATACAACCCCACAAATTGTAACATTCATAATGTAAGTAACCTTACTTCATCCATGTCTTTTAAAAGTTTATTCATTTAGTTTCAAAAGTTTATTCATAGCTAAGACAATATAATACATCTTAATGATAAATTTTAACTAAGAGTTGTGTCATTAATATGTAGAAACTATTTACTCCATGCCTGTGCTCGCCCCGCTTAAAAGAAAGAAAACAAAACAACTTTCTCCCCAAGTTTCTTATTTTTGCCAATTTAAGACCATAAAGACAAAAGACTAAAAAGAAAAAAAAATAATCTCCAGGCTTTCTAACATGTTTTGCTTGAGTTTCAAATACAGGTTCCTATTAATTTATTTGAAATACAGATATCTTGTTAAAAAGTAAGGGTTTTCTAAATTCTGCCAGCTCAAATATATATATGTATATATATATATATATATATATATATGAAACACTATAAACAAATCAAGTTAATGTAAGATATTAAAATTTATGAATGTAAAATATTTTTTGGTAAGAAAATTTTATATGGATTTTAAAAGTATACTTTTATATGAGAGGGGATTTGATATGTAGATTTTATTTTAAGGTAAAAGATTTTTCCAAAATAAAAATAAGAAAAAAGATTGAATAAAACTGAAAGTTAATGTGTATCATAAAATGATTTCTAAAAGTTAGAACTTGGTGATAGTACATTGAGTCAGTGAGATGGCTCAGTGGGTGAAGGCACCCAAGGATCTGAGTTTGATCCTTAGATATCACATGCTAGAAGGAGAAACTAACTTCTACAAGGTATCCTCTGAACTTCCACATATATGCTGTGGCACACATATTCCCAACACATACACACGCGCACACACACACACACACACACACACACACACACACACACACAAAAACACACACAATTTAAGCAAATATGAAAGTAAGATTGATATATAAAATTTTCTGTATGGAGCAAGGATTTTGTATTTTATCAAGATAACTGCTTATGGTTTTTAAATAGGAAACTCTGTCCTAAAAGAATAAAAATTTGTTTAAAAGTATTTGTCAAGCTTTATCTTAATGTAATACAACTAACTTTATTCGTTCTTCAATACTTTTATAATCAACAGTCTCAGTTTTCAATAACCATAGTTAGAGCCCAATCAATGAAGCTAAAAATGCTAAAAGCAAAATAAATATGTTGGCCATTGCTTCTAGGTCAACAGATTATCAAGTGAGCATAGGAGGAGGCACCTTTAAGAGTGTCTTATAGCTCCAGTAAATCAGCTGACTTCCTGATCATAGAGGACAAGGAGAGAGATCTCCAGGATTGGACTGTAACCAGTGCACACTCTACATGATGAGGATCATCACAGAAGGAAATTTTTCAATGCTTCCAAGGAAAGCCATGGTTAATGTACCCTGACCCATTCCAACAAATGACATAACTTGTAAAGAGAAATCAAAAGAGCTGAGGAAGGCTGAGAGGAGGCAGATTTTAGCTTCCAGCTTTCTGAGTACAGCACTGTTTAAAGATTCAATTTCTGTTTTGTTGTCAATTCTCGGAGGTGCCATGGACCAAAGTCTGATTTTGCTATGAGCCTTAGGTTCTGGTAACATGGCAATGTTAAATTCCTGTCTGTGGCTTTAGCATGTCACAATCCCTGTGTGTCTGTAATTATCATCATTGCTCATTCTACTCCAGTTTCTGTGTCTATTGTACTAATCTGTCTACCCAATGCCCCCTTTTCACTTACTTGTCTCCTGAAAGCCCAGTACCTGTCTTCAGGTTGTTGCTCCAGAGAGAAGTGAGTGGAGAATATGTCCCTTGCTCACAGCTGCCAGGCTGCTGACCATCAGCTGAGGCTCATATAGGGCTCTATGAAGGCTGGGGCTGAATTCCCACTAAGGACAGGCACCTCCCTTTTCCTTCCTGTTCACTGAGGTTTTGTTTCTTTCATGCTTCTATTTTTTTTTTTCTTGTCTCACTAGAATCAGAGTCCCTTGTGTAAGTTCCTGCAGCTAGAAAAACTTAAAAATGGTTTGAGGAATAATCTCAAAGACAGATATTTTGGAATTTTAGAGAAATAAACAAGGGAGGTCACCTGCAAATCTTATTAGCTGCCAAGAGGAGGGGGCTGGGTAAGAGGAAGAGAGTCATACTTTCTGAATCAGAGCTTTAAATAAAAAAGCAGGCAGCCTCAGCAATGGTGTTAACAGGCTTGTAGTTATATCCTGTGTCCCAACAAGCCAGGTTCTGCCATCCATCCTTGGTAAGCCAAATAAATAGCAAAAAGCAGGAAAAGGTTTCCTTCATAAAGCATAAAGAGATTCAGAGACATCTCACCCTCCCCCATGTTTATCTTTGTGGTCTTTAGAGGAAGTAAGTTTTCAATAGAAGAAAGAGATGTATAAATAAGCAATCTGGCCAAGGTGGGTCCAGTGAGTATCATTGTCTCAGCTCCAGTTTCTCCTGTAAGGTCACCTGCCAGGCAAGCCACTGGGCACTGTCCTGAGGGACTCTCTTAATCAGACAGTTTGAACTGTCAAGACCTACCCTAGGTATGGCCACCAACCTTCCGATGGCTGCCCACATAAAAGTATATGGGAGAAGGAAAGTTTGGCTTTCCACTGCCTGTTTCATTCTTGCTGGAAGTTTGTCTGTTCCACTGCTGTCACTGCCTCCTTTACTGAATTACTCAGAAGAATGTAACTCTCCCTTTGATCTTTTCTGTCCCTTTTGTGAGCATCATTTCCCTGACACTTTAGACTTTACTCTTTTTCTAAAGCTGTCCTTCCTGCCATGTGGCTGCTTATCCACCATGTGGCTGACTTCCATGCATCATAACTCTAAGATATGACTTTTTCTCTCTCTGCTCCTAGATTTACAACCTGTCTGCCCTGAGATTTTTCTTTCAAATACAAATAAAATTTCCCTTGAGTTTCTTTTTGAGTCTATTCTTAAATTATTTTATTAACGAGACAAAGAGCTCTAATAGGGCACCACAACTTCAATGTTAATGGCTACAGTTTCACTTCACCCTGGTAAATCTATAGGGTGACACTTACCCATTCCCAGAAACAGTTACTTCCAAGTCTGTGCTGTGTCGGTGGTACTCACTGAATGAAAAAATAAAATGAGGACAGGACACGACTAGGTATGGTAGATGAGAAAGTTTATTGTAGATATGAGGCAGAAAATAGTCAGAGGCATCTGGGAGTGGCCAGACTAAACAGGGCCATTGGGGGAGGGTGGAAAATGGAAGAGAAGATGGAGGGAGCAAAGAGAGTACCTGTGAACCTAAAGAACAAGAAGCAGAAAGACTGTGTGTCCAAAATGGCTGAAGTTATACAGGGAAGAAAAGCTGGAGAAAGAAAAGCAGGAGCCCAGGTCAAGCGCTGGAGAGATTCACTTTAGGGGATAGGTTGGGAAGTTCTGAGAAGATCCAGGACTCTGCAACAGGTAACTGTAAACCTGGGGGATGCTGGGAGAACCTGAAAGCTAGTATCTGCCTTGATATATTAAATAGACATCTCAGCCATTTGTCCAGAGATTGAGACCTTACATTACTACTACTCACAAGGTGTTGTTGACCTGTCCTGTACTCGTAAGAGTGCAAATATCTTCCATTATCAAACCAGAGTCCAAAGTAGCTTGAAAAACAGACTCTTTCAGGACAAGGCACAGCATGAAAAACCCATGTTGTAGTTCTTTCATTTGTATATTAATATATATAAAATGATTTTTTCTATTTACTCTTCCCAGATAATTACAGTGAACCAGTAAATCTTGAATAAACAACAAAGAAAATTTCCATAATCTTTCTCTATCTTCTCAATGATTTATATTTTTACTTTCTGTTAAGTCTTGCATTAGTGTTTCTATGCTTTGGTAGCTAGAAGCTATGATCTGAGAAGAGGTAGGATCTGTCTTCTATACCTGAGATTTCAGAGAATGAGACAACAATGACTATAAATGGAGGGAGCACAGTATTGTGCTTTATGAAGTAGACAAAGACTTCTCTCCACAGTACAAACAAACAAACAAACAAAAAAACAACCAAATTGACAACAACAAGATGTTCTTACCTCAATGGGAATAAGATGATTTACTCTGTAGCTAAATATGAGTGATGATTCAACTTGCTGCAAATATTGTATTCCAATATGGTAGCAGTTCAATAAAGTTTTCATAATCACAGAGAAATGAAAATCATGAATCAATTCACTTTTCAACCCATTGGCAGAAACATGAGTGAGGCAGGCTACATCAAAGGGAGGAAATCTCTATTAGGGCCTCAGATCCTATTGGATGATATTTTTAAACTCTGAGTTGGTAGAATATAAGAGTTTGCTTGTATTTTCTGAAATACTTATCTCACAGTTACAAAGTTGTTAGGTCTAATACAGAAGTGGACACAAAGGACTATTTAGAGGCTAAGACAGCCCAAAATAACTTGAGTGACATTCAGCATTTTAATTCCTCAAAATAATTAGAATTCTAATCAGTCAGCTTTGGAGGAATTTTAATGTAGATTTAGCCTTCCCTCCCCTCCCCTCCTGGAAACTTCAGTTAACATTTCCTGTTATTTAAGCCACCCCTGACCTGCTACTGAACAGGCACATTCAGTTTCATTTCTCAGTCAAAGCTCATTTCCAGGAAATGCTTATTTATAACCACAGGTAAAAGGAGTGTTGTGGGGCAGCTGAATGTCTGTTGATTAACCAATGTTTTTGTTTGTTTGTTTGTAAGCTAATTTCTCCTACACTTTCCTGTTTCTTTCATTTTTTCTTTTACTGTCACTAATTTGAAGTAAGTAGACTTGGTGGCACAGTCCTTTTTCTGTTATGTTCATTGCATTGTGAAAGCTTCCCCAGGCCTCAATGTTATTGTTTATGGAGACTGGCATGTTATTTATAGTAGATCCATCATGAAAGGAAAAATGCTTCACTCCATCTATCCCGGGATGGGCTGAGTCCCAAAGGACACTTTAGACGACAGCTGTGTGAGTAGCCAGACCGAATACTGGTAAGCTAGGAGCCTCCTCTGGAGAGAGTCAAGTACCCTCCTTACTCTCAGTTAATCTACACACTTTCTCTAGAAAGGTGGCTATTTGTCCTATAGACAAATACCTAAATTTATCTCATAAAGTAGGCATGGAGGTAAAAATGTTTTCACATTCAAATCAAAGTTGTTTAGCCACAAATCTCACAGGAATGTATTTTAAAAATATTATTTACCTAATGAATTACTTGAGGTTTCATGGAGTATTTCAACCTCCTATACGTTGTAACTTCCTTACAATTTCCTTCCAATCTAATCATATTCTAAACTGGAGAACATTTAATTTACTTATAAATTCATAGTCCATTCCCAGCTCTAATCATTCAGATAAATGGTTATTTCCCTTTTAACTACCTTGGAGAAAATGTCTCCAGCTTTCCCCAAATCCTTCTTCCAAACCCTAGTTCTAATCGTTTTCGTTTTGGAAGATGTCATTCTGTTCTCAACCCTGAACTTCTCATCCATCTCTAGACTTCTTCATTTGCTATCCCACATTCTTGGGCCTTGTACACAGCCTTAAAATGTCTTATCTTGCACCTCACTGAAGAATCTCAGGGTGGAGGACAGATCTTCTGGTGAACTAACTTCTCTCACCAGTGGACTATGTTGCTAGTACTTGGCATGAAGGAAGCAGTGCAAGTGTAGAGAGTTCCAAGGAACCATCTTCCAAGGCTGAGCAACTTTATGCAAAGAGGGATCTGAGGCAGGCTGTTATTTAAGAAAGAGATCTATTAGATCAGAAAGGTAACCACACAACAGTGCTGTGGGGGTTTGAGGAGAGTTCAGACCCTCAGCATATATCCCTGCCAGGGACACTATAGACTGTGCAGCATCACCTAACTTGCATTTGCATTCTATGGCCTTGGCATTGGAGCTTGGCATTTCCCTTTAGATTCAATCTATGTCTAGTTAGGATATATCCATGAGAGAGACTGACAAGGATTCCCACTAGCAGAGAGACCCTTGGATATTTCTTGTGTAAAAATCATGGAATTGTATGAGAGTTTGGAGTAAGTTCCTATATGAGAACATCTAAGTCTCAGTGTTCAGTGACTAGACTGAAACTACTTGGGACTTCTCTTTCTAATCTCCCATCCATCTTTCTCACAGTTGTCCACACTACTCATCTGGGCAGGAAGGAGAAATATAGCCCTGATGTTTTCAGATCTACAATGCATAAGTAACAGGAACATTCTGATTATCCTTGCTCCAGCAATCTCTTTTGTTTTTACTTTTATTGTGTGTTGTTTTTTCAAAGCACACTTGCATCTTGATGCAAGAGAAGCTATAATAATTTTTTTTTAAACCTCAAGAGATATTTACTGAACTGAGGGGATCCAGACCTACCCAAGACTTTCTCAGAGGCTCTGATGAAAAGAGAAAGGGAGCTTTAGTTCAGTTTCCTTGTTCAGGAGTGGACTTGGCAAGGCTGGTCTAGGACTGGAGCCAATGCCTCCTCATAGGAGGCAAGGTTGCAGCTTCTGGGAGCCTGACTCTTCCCCTTGGACTGTAGTTTCCAATCTATTGGAAGCTGTGTTGTAGGCTGCTGTGTCTCAGGTATCCCTCATCTTCTTTGCCACCATTGAATGACTTAGTTCTTCACCATTCTTGGGAACTTCCCCCTGCAAAGGTTATATGATGCTCTACTTCTTAATAAACTTGCTTGACATACATGATCAGCTCTTTCCAGATCTCATTGTTTCAGCTATTGCCTTTGTCTTCTTTGTTTCTTGGTCTCTCTATTTGTCATCACTGGTCCTCCCACTCAACACCTCACCTTTTAGGACCCTTATTCTTGCCAGTTCAGGACACTGAACATTTAAGTGTGGAAATTATGCCATGTATTGAAATGCCGGTAATATACAATGAATCAATGGCCATTTAAACACAACACACATCAATGCAAGTAAATAATGGGATTAAAATACCTTTCAAGATGTATTTTATAATTTTATGTGCATGAATATTTTAGCTACATGTGTATATATGTACCACATGGTTGCTTGGTCCTCATAGAAGTCAGAAGAGGGCATCAAATATCTTAAGACTGAAGTCACAGATGGTTGTGAACAACCATGTGGGTTCTGGGAATCTAATCTGGACCCTCTGCAAGAGCAACAAATGTTCTTTACAGTTGAACAAATTATCTAGCCCCCAAAAGTCTTTTTTTTTTTTTGGTTTTTCAAGACAGGGTTTCTCTGTGTAGCTTTGCACCTTTCCTGGAACTCACTTGGTAGCCCAGGCTGGCCTCGAACTCACAGAGATCCGCCTGGCTCTGCCTCCCGAGTGCTGGGATTAAAGGCGTGCGCCACCACCGCCCGGCTCCCCAAAAGTCTTATTATAGGAGGTGAAGAATGTCTCATTTAATACATTGAGAAAATGTTTCTTACTCTACTGAGTTCATCTTTCTAAAGCCAGTTCAGATAGAGCCTCCCTGTAAACAATTCCTTAATGATTAATCACTCATGCTCCCTATTCTCACCCTTTGAACAACTTCCTGACTTTTTGCCATTATGTCTCTTACCATATTGTACTGTCACTAACCATTGGATTATTAGCATCGTGGTTGATTTGTGTGTGTGTGTGTGTGTGTGTGTGTGTGTATTTCTAAATATAACCTTCTCAGTCTGTATAATGTTACTTGTATGTACGTTTTCGGGGATGACTACTTGGTTTTAGATGGTGTGTTCTGCCATGGGGAAAACTATTTCTCTCTCTCTCTCTCAGCATTCCTTGTTTGCCTGTAGTTTGTTGTGAAGGATTGATCCCTAATGGACTTTCCCTTCTTTACTTTGGCATGTCTATTGGTTTTGTTCTTAGTCAGCTCATGCTTAGGCAGTATATTAATGTGAATTTATGGGTATAGATTTTAACATTACTGGTAGACACATTTCACAGCAAACTCTCTGAACCTCTGGTTCTTATAATCATTCTAACTCCTCTTCTACGATGTTCCTTGAGCCTCAGGCTTTAGATTGTATTGTAGATATAACCATTGAGACTGGACTCTATAACTTTATAGTTTGATTGATTGTAGTTTTTCTGTATTGATTTTTTTCTGTTGCAGAGAGAAATTTTCTTGATGAGAAGTGAGGAAAACACTTATCTGTTGGTATGAGAACAAATGTTTAAATTGTTGTTAGGAAATATGCTGGTTTAGTAAATTATTGGTTGTAGATTCTCCTCAAATAAACATGACTTCACTAGCACTGAATAATTAGCTAGATTTCTGGTACCAGTCATAGTTTCCCTCTTGTTGAGCTTATCTTAAGTCTAATTAGAGAGCTTTTGGTTACTGCCCAGGTATGCATGACACCACTGCACTCTTAAGGTTATTGTACCATTCTGATTTTTGTGGTTTGTAGACAATACAACTGGCTAGAACTGTTGGTTGCCTCCTTCCTTTGGAAGCTTACATGATGACTTTTGGTAACATGGAAGCTAGTACTCAAGGAGGATGTATTCTGGTCAGTTTCAGATATGGGTCATCTGGGCCCTGTTTCTGAAGTGCATGCTATGTTCAGCAATAGGAACTTATCTTTGGATAAGTCCATCTCTGGGAGCTCTTGGGGGAACAGAGGTCCTTGTACTCCTAGAAAAGCACTAACAATCAGGGATGTTAATCATAAAGGGTATCTTCTCAACAGAAGAGATGCAAATCAAATATCTGAATTCCATCCAGAAACCTGAGAATGGATTATGTTAATAACCTGGGGACATTTTCACTCTCAGAAGGGACAGACCTCACCTTAATCCTCCAGAATGATTATTACAGACTCTTCCTTCCCTAGACAATTATCCATCCTTAGGGGAGATGTCACACGTACTTTATAACTGCTGACTTCTATGCTATCAGTTAGAGACCACACTAGATTCTAGGTCTGTTAGCTATAGAACCCACCCTAATGGTCACATATACTTTGTAGATTAGTCTCTGTATAAACACAACTTAAACTTAATTGTGCACCAGGAATTGGACTGATTGGAGTGATTCTGCCCTGGAAACCTTTTCCAAAATTGTTCTGTTTTAAATATGCTGATAATGAACCACCTGGTTTTAGACTTCCCCAACTCTGATCCAGATGGCAAAGTCAATTGCACCAGGTTTTCATTCTTCTCTCTTTGTGTGGTTTGCTTCTCTTTATGACACCTGCAGGGACCACCACAGGGGGAAACCAAGGGAAATAATAATAGGCCCTCTGTTTGGAATAACCTGGTCCGACAAGTCAAAAGAGAACTTTTCATTCTTGGTTCTGGGGATTTTATTAGGTGGTCATGGTTTTTGGAGGGAACATTGTCAACTCAGCTGATAGAAGTTCATTCAAACTATATATGAATATTTGTAAAAAGAATTATGTGTACCATAGTTTTCTCCCTTAGGTAATGAGTACTATGATTCCTTGTGGCTTTTTCAGACATCCTTACTGTTATTTAACGCATCTCCCTCTTTCTTCTGTGTTTACTTCCTTTCCCCTTTCCAGAGAACCCTAAATTCCCCCATTTCTCCCATCAAATCATTTGTACCCTGCTCTTCCCCTTTGCCATCCCCCCTCCTTCTTTTGTGTTTACCTCCTTCTCTCTCCCTTAGGAGCCCCTTCCCCATTTATCTTAGCAGGTCATATTTACCTTGCTGTTCCCCTCTCCATTGTTCCCCAGACCCTTTTCCTGGCAATAGTCCTGTTTCACTTTTCTGGTTTCTGCAGTTACTCCAGGATATTTCCCACATCTGAAGATTTGTATCTTAGAACCTCTCATGAGAGAGAGCATGCGACATTTGTCTTTTTGGGTTAGGAACACTTTATTCAATATGATCTTTTCTAGTTCATTCATTTACCTTCAAATTTCATGGTTTCATTTTTCTTTAGAATTGAATATCATTCCATAGTGTTGATGCACTACATTTTCATCATCCATTCATGGATTGAAGGACATTTAGGTTGTTCCTATTTCTT
Organism: Peromyscus attwateri; assembly: GCA_902168425.1. Classification (NCBI taxonomy): domain Eukaryota; kingdom Metazoa; phylum Chordata; class Mammalia; order Rodentia; family Cricetidae; genus Peromyscus; species Peromyscus attwateri. Next base: position 33,439 of record CABHPP010136970.1, on the reverse strand, counting down.
AACTACAGTGAATAGAGAAGCAATGAACATAGCTGAGCACCAGTTCTTAAAAAAATCTTGGATAAATTAATTCATCTTCTAAGTAAGGTGGATTGCTCTTGTATACAAAAAAGTTTGTGATCACGTTCTTAAATATGTAGATATCTTGCATAAACATATCCAGGTTATATTCAGGAAGATAAACTGGAAAACAGATTCTATTCTACTGAGTTAGTACTTTTAATATTTTAATTGTTTGTTTATTTATTTATTATTTATATTTTGTGTGTCTGGGGGATACACATGTCATTGCATGTGTGTGGAAGTCAGAGGACAACTTGCAGGACTCACATCTCTCCTTCTATTATGTGGGTCCTAGTAATTTAACTCAGACCCTCAGACTTGGCAGCAGGTATCTTTACCTACTGTGCTGCCTCACCAGATCTATACAGTACTGTTTTATAAAACTAAACATACTGTGATGTAGCAGGTTCTCTGTCTGTTGATCAATTAGTTGCTGGAAATTGGAATTGTTTCAGTCTATGGTTCTTATAAATAATGTTGCCATAAATATTTGTATATGCATGATTAGTATATATCTATTTTCATTCTCATCAGTAAACACCTAAAAATATAGTGGCAGAATGACATGGTAAATGGAAGTTTAGCTTCAAATACAGACATGGTGTTTTCTGAAGTAACTGAACCATTTGTCACCCTCACAAACAATGTATGTGAATTTGTCTTATGCCACCTGCTGGTTATTGTGTATACTGCTAGTTCTTTGAATGAACTTGATATGAACTTACATTGTACTTGAATTTGCATTATGTGGGACTATGTTGAATGCATGTTCATTTTCCTTTTAACATTTAACATATCTTCTGTTATGGAATTTGTTTTCAAATATGATGCCTGTTTTCTTTTTGACTGTATTTCCTCTTATGATTTTCCAGATTTCTTTATGTATTTTAAGTCTTTAGCTAGACACCTTTGTGAAAACTTTCTCTTAACCTGTAGCTTGACATTTCTTTTTCTAGCTGTTTTCTCACCCTATCAATTTTCATGTTTTAATGAAACCTATTTAATAATTATTTCATTGTTTAATGTTAATGAGCTAATTAATGAATTAGTTCATTGAACATCACTTGCCTAACCACTGTCATGGAGATGTTTTGGCATAATTTTCTAAGAATTTAATAGTTCATCTTAGAAAGAGTTTATGATCTATTTTTCTTTAATATTTGCTTTTGTACGAGATGATAAACAAGGATCCCCTTATCACACATTACAACTACCTATTGTTTTAGGCACCATTAATTGAAAACACTGTCATTTACTATCAATATTTTTGGACAGTTTTGTCATAGATTAAAGATATGAATGAGGATGTTTTTGGACTTCATTCTACTGTAAAACACTGCAAAGAGAAATGAAAAATCATCTAAATTAACAGAGAGATACTACTTGTTCATGAATTACAAAACTCAGTTTTTGAAGAATAAATTTAAGTTTATATGCATTGATTTCAGTAACAATAAAATTTCTAAGCTTCAAAATTAAAATTTATTCATTTAATTTTTCTTTTTATTGAAAATAGATTCTTTTCTCACATAATATGCCTTGATTATGGGACTTCCTTTTCCCCCAACACACACACTCATCACAGTTCCTCCCTACCTCCCTTCCCATCCTGGTCCATTCCTTTCTGTTTCTTATTAGGAAAGAATAGACTTCTAAGAGATAATGATAATAAAAAAATGTTTCAGCCGGGCGGTGGTGGAGCACGCCTTTAATCCCAGCACTCGGGAGGCAGAGACAGGCGGATCTCTGTGAGTTTGAGGCTAGCCTGGTCTACAAAGCGAGTTCCAGGAAAGGCGCAAAGCTACACAGAGAAACCCTGTCTCGAAAAACCAAAAAAAAAAAAGCTTCACAAAATAAACTATAATAGGACAAACAGAGACTATCATATCAAATTTGGACAAGATGGAAAAATAGAATAAAATGAGCCCAGGAGATGGTTCAAAAATCAGAGACCTACTAGTTCACATACTCAGGAGTTCCATAAAAACACTAAACTAGAAGCCCTAATATGTGGTGAGTCACAAGAATATGAAATAGGGAGTTCAGCTATATATAATAAGCTATACTGTGACTGACCAAGGATCTGTCAAATGGGAAGCCATTTATCACAGAATATTCAGTGTTATACAGCTTTAATATTCAGCTGCTCCTATGAATTTCATGTGCTCATAATTCCCAGAGAATGTGTATGTGTGAGCATCCTGCTCAGGCCACTACTTGGATAAGCTCATGTAGGCAGAGCCTTCTGCCTCTGAGCTCACTGCTCCCTTTTTAGCATTTGAATTGAATATCTGCCTTTTGTGAATATCCCATTTTAGCTACATCCAAAGATAGGGCCAGCTCCAAACAAAACATAGAAGGACAAGTGAGGAGCAGAATAGCTACCAGACAACCTGCTAGGCACCTGAAGCTCCTGAACTAAAGTAAAACATCCTTTTAGAGGCAACTTGGCTCCTAGATGCATAGCTTTGTTTCTTGTGCAAATGAAGTTCATCCCCTGCCTTCAGGCCTAGGGGAATGGCAGAGAGATTGACTGAGGACAATAGGGCTTTTTGTATAACCAGCAGCAGTAAGGACTGGAGCAGAATTCCAGAGACAGACACAGAACTGCATGGCCAAAGAGAAGAGAGGAAGAAAGAGATTCTGTAGAGCATAAGGCAGATTTTTTGTAGAGTTTATCAGGGCCAGGAGTAAGGAGCCAGGAAGGATAGATGGAGGACGAAGGAACAGAGGACGAAGATGAGACCAAAAGCATAAGGGCTTAGTTATTACCAGAGCTATGAGGGGACAGAAAAAGGAAGAAAGAGGAACTGAGACTCAGGACGGAACTGAAGCTGTAGAGATAGAGTTTTGTCATAAAGGAATAAAGTAAACAGACAAAAGAGCATGGTGTATGTTATGCCCAGATCACGTCCCCAAAGAAGCCACCAGAGACTTTAGGTACAGAATGCAAAAGCAAGGTTTATTCTTACAAGCCATGGTCAGGGAAGCTCGTCAGAGGACTCACTGGTAGTAGTGAGGCCGGGAGGAGCTTGTCCTTTCTTGGGGAAGTTAGTTTTTATAGGCAAAACCCATAAAATCTCTTAGAGGGGAGGGGGTTAGTACGGGTCCATCCTTGATTGGTCCAGTTTTTCCCGGGCCTGGACTTGGTCTTATTTTAGCTTATCTGTTTGCCCTGTCAGGAATTTTACAACCCATCTCCGGGGTCCTTGAAGTTTGGGATGTTTTATGACCACTTAGCCTCTGCCAGATGGTTGAATATAGCTGATAAAGACACCTGGGAAGAAGGGGTCTAAGTTCTTATCTGCACTTAGGAATCCTTGAGCCACCATGGGGGCTGGCTGGCCAAGCACGTACTGACTGTGGGGGCTGGCTCAATGGTCCAGGCTCTGTCCTTGACTCATGCGCATAACTCTAAGTTGGTGAGGGGCCCCATACAGTAAACATCTGGCTGAACTTTACGTGCAGAAAGGGAGCTGCTGCAAGGACTATCTATGTCTTTTGTTCATGGCCCTCCCAGAGACTGCTTGCTCAGTCTCAGGAAACTGAAATTGAGGCCTGATCTCTGAGAGAAGACTGAGCAGCCTGTTATGGTATCTGCTTGGTCCTTTCAGTGTACATATAGATTCCTTTCCCTCAGATACCTCATGCCTGAGGTAGCGTCTTCCCCAGGACTCTGGGAGAAATTTTCTCAGAGCAGGTACTTGGGAAAATTCCATTACTAATATACACTCAGAAGATGAGGTGCACACCTGTGCAGGTCCTGCCCATGCTGCCATAGTCTCTGTGAGTTCATTGAGTTTTGATCATGCTGATTTAGAGGGTCTTGGTTTTTTGGTATCCTCTATCCCCTCTGGCTTTTACACTCTTTTTGCCTCCTCTTCCATGGTGTTCCTAGAGTCCCAAGGAGAGGAATTTGAAGGAGATATCCCCCCTTTTTTTCTTTATAAAGATTTTTTTTTACTTTGCATACCAATCAGAGGTCCCCCTCTCATCTCTCCTCCTGCTCCCTCCCCAACATCCCTCCACAATTCATCTCCATCCCTGCCATGGGAAGTCAGCAAAGCCTGGTACATTCAGTTGAGGCAGATCCAAGCCATTCCCCCTGCACCAAGGATGTGCAAGGTATCCCACCAAAGGTAATGGGCTCGTAAAAGCCAGCTCATGCACTGTGAAGGCCTAGACTTAACTTCACAGGTTCAGGAATATGCCATGATAACTCATACTGATACAGAGCAGTATCCTCCTGCAGACATCCTGTCTGTTGTTTAAAGGAAAGTCTAACAGGATCCAGATACTCCTGCAGACATCCTGTCTGCTGTTTATACAGGAAAGGAAAGCTTAACAGGATCCTGTCTGTGGTTTATGGCCCTTGGAGATATCTAGATAATCCTGCTAAGCAGTCCAGATAATCCTGTTCAGTGGGTTGTGGTTCCCCACCAAAAGTCTAGACCAATAGTTTCAAAAAAATCACCTTGCCCCTTCTACCCAATCCCTAGTTGCCAATTCCCGGCTTGTGGTTTTTCCCTATAAAAACCCTCTACACCTGGGCTCATGGCCATCGCCACATTTCCTTCCATCTGCCATGCAGCAGCCCAGGTTGAACCTGAATAAAAGGACTCTTATGTGCTTGCATCGGAAACCGACTCCTTGGTGGTCTCTGGGTGTTTCGAGAAACGGATACAACAGCACCAGGGATAGATCCTGATCACACTGCCAGGGGCCTCTCAAACAGACCAAGCTACACAACTGTCTAGCTTATGCAGAGGGCCTAGTGTAGCCCACTTATAAAATAAACATACAGACGTTTATATTATTTACAAACTGTATGGCCGTGGCAGGCTTCTTGCTAACTGTTCTTATATCTTAAATTAACCCATTTCTATAAATCTATACCTTGCCATGTGGCTCGTGGCTTACAGGCATCTTCACATGCTGCTTGTCATGGCGGCAGCTGGCAGTGTCTCTCTGCCTCAGCCTTCCTGTTCCCAGAATTCTCTTCTCTGCTTGTCCCGCCTATACTTCCTGCCTGGCCAATCAGCACTTTATTTATTAACCAATCAGAACAACACATTCACAGCATAGAGAACATCCCACAGCAGCCTAGTCCAATCCCATGCAGTCTCCACAGCTGTTGGGAAAAGTTCATGAGTTCCGTTATGTTCTCCTCCTCCATTCCCTACCTTCTATTGTCCCCTCCCCGCCTCCAATTTATTCAGGAGTAAATCTCATCTATTCACCCTTCCATGTGTCCCTTTTAGGGTCCTCCTTGTTAACTAGCTTCTCTGGAGCTGTGGGCTGTAGTCTAGTTATCCTTTCCTTTACATTTGGTATCCACTTATGAGTGAGTACATAGCATGTTTGTCTTTCTGAGTCTGGGTTACCTCATTCATGATATTTTCTAGTTCCATTCATTTGCCTGCAAATTTCATGATATCATTGTTTTTTACTACTGAGTAGTACTCCATTGAGACATCTCATAAGGCTGAGTGTTCCAAGGTCTCTCACTCTGCATAATGGCTGGCTGTGGGTCTCTGTATTTGATCCCATCTGTAGCAGGAGAGGAAGCTTCTATAATGATTGCTGAGGAAGGCACTGATCTATGAGTATAGCAACATACCATGAGGGGCCATTTTATCACTATGTTTTTTTAGACCAGCAATATTTGGTTTTATCCTAGGTCCCTGTGGGCCAGGGCAAGACAATGTAAAGGTTCCTCCATTTTGTATACTTGCTGAAGGCATTTAAATTTTAACTAGCCTTTGATTTCCTTGATCGAGAATCCCATGGAAAATAACCTAATTTTTGTAGGAATTAAAGTTTAGTATGTCCTAGCCTGGTTGTGCAGAACCTCCTACAGCTAACAGCTTATCCCAGCTTCTGTCATATTGCTTGTTTACATGAAGTCTACCCTCCACCCTCATGAAACTGATGAAAGAGATGCCAGGACATAGTTTTGTCTTCAAAAGCCAACTTGTTCTGGACACTCAGAGCAATACCTAGATCTCTGAATACTTGGGTATGGTCCAAGCTGCCTGGAATAAAGACTTTCAGTTGGTTACATACTGTGTCTGAGTAGTCATCACTGAGTTCAAAGGGTTTGTGGCTGTACATTTTTCTTTTAGTAGCTTGCAAAGTACCTTCCTATAACAAAGACACTATAATGTAGGATTGAAGGCTCTATGCAGGCATCAGCTCAACTTTCCCATGTTCAATAATTTGTATAGAGGTTGTCTTCAGCAAGGGGGCCTTCCTGTCAGTTTGTTAGAGCCTTGGCAACAGCCAGGTTGTTTGGGGATTCTCACAGGATCCCTTTGGCCAACAACTCAATTTGGTATAACTCATTCTTGGTACTAGAAGCTTCATTTGGTGACAAGAGATATCCAGTTTAGACTTTGTCTGCCTTATTATTGTGCAATTTCATTTACATCACCTTCATATGAGTACATATTTTAGAAGCTTCTACTATATTGGGTTTCCATATTACTCCTCAAATGACTGTTAATTTTTCGCTGTCTCTTCCCATAAACTGTCCTTTGTCTGCTTCCACCTTCTCCTCCCAACTTGATTCTCCTGTTCCAGTCCCCAAGCACATCCATCCACAAGTATCTACTGTATGTCCCTTCCAAACAAAAATCTATCTGTCCCTTTTAGTCATTTACTATATTCTTACTCTCTGTGGTTCTATAGATTATAGTTTTGTTGTCATTAATTTAACACCCAATATTCACATATAAGTGAATACATACCATTGTTTTCTTTCTAGGTCTGGAATGTCTTAGTATGATTTTCCTAGTGCTACTCATTTGCCTGCAAATTTCATGATGTCATTTTTAAGATCTGAGTAATACTTCATTGTGTATATGTCCCCTATTTTCTTTACCCATTCTTCTGTTGAGGAACATCCAGTTTCCAGTTTCTGGCTATTATGTAGAAAGCAGTAATGAACATGGCTAAGCAAGTTTCCTTGTGGTAGGATAGAGCTTGGGTATATACCTGAGTGTTTTTGCTTTACATTACCCTGACTGCTAAGGATGTTGAACATAAATGTTATTCAGCTATTTGGTTTTCCTTTATCGAGAATTCTCTGTTTAGATTTATACCACACTTTCTACTTGGTTTTTTTGTTTTCTTTATATCTAGTTTCTTGAATTCTTTATATATTTTGGATATCAGTCCTCTATCTATCAGATATGTATTTGGTGAAAACATTCTCCCATTCTGTAGGCTCCTGATCTGTCAGAATGACAGTGTCCTTTGCCTTTCTATAAGCTTTTTAGTTTCATGAGGTCTTACTTATTACTTGTTGATCTTGCTGTCTATTATAATGGTTCTGTTCAGGAAGTTGTCTTTTTGTGCTGAGGCGTTCGAGGCTATTCTCCACTTTTTCTTCTATCAGAAGTTGATTGTATCTGGTTTTATGTTGAGGTATTTGAATCATTTGAAGTTGAGTGTTGTGCGAGGTGATAAGTATGAATTTATTTAGATTCTTTTACATGCAGTCAACCAGCTTGTCCAGCACCATTTGATGAATATGATGTTATTTTCCCGTCTGTGTTTTTAATCTTCTTTACAAAAAAATCAGGTGTCAGTAGTTGTGTGGATTTATGTCTGAGTCTTCAATTCAATTTCCTTATCAGCATGTCTGTTTTTATGCTAAACCCATGTTTTTTAAAAATTATTATGGCCTTATAGTACAAGTGAAATTGGGAATAGTGATTAGTAATACTTCCTTAAGTTTTTTTTTTTTTTTTAATTTCCTTTCAAGGTCTGTGAAGAATTGTGTTGGAATTCTGATGGGGAGTATCTTGAATCTGTAAATTATTTTGAAGAATGGCCATGTTTAATATATTAATCCTACAATCCAAGAGCATGGGAGATTTCTCCATCTTCTGATATCTTCTTCAATTTATTTCTCCAATATCTTGAAGGTTTTTTTTTATACAAAACTTTTATTTACTTGGTTAGAGTTACCCCAAGATATTTTATACGATTTGAGGCTATTATAAAAGGTGTTGTTATCCTGGTTTTATTCTCAACCTGTTTGCTATTTGTCTATAGAGGACTACTGACTTTTGTGAGTTAATTTTGTATCCAGCTCCTTTGTTGAAAGTGTTTATCAGCTGTAGAATTTCCTTGGTGTAATTTTTAGAGTCACTTATGTATACTACTTTATCATCTGCAATAAACTTTTGACTTCTTCCTTTCCAATTTGTCACTCCTTGATCTCTTTCAGTTGCTTTATTGCTCTAGCTAAGACTTCAAGTACTGTATTGAATATATATGGAGAGAGTGGACAACTTTGCCTTGTTCCTGATTTTAGTAGAATTGCTTTGAGTTTCTTTCCATTTAAGTTGATGTTGGCTATGGTTTTATTGTAAATTGTCATTATTATGTTAAGGTACTTCTATCAACCCCTCATTTCTCCAGTACTTTTATAATGAAAAGGTGTTTAATTTTGTCAAAGGTGTTTTCTTTATCTAATGAGATGATTATGTAACTTTTGCCTTTCAGTTTTTTTATATGGTAGATAACATTTACCCATTTATGTCTATTGAATCATCCTTGCATCTCTGCTCTGGAGTCCACATGATCATACTGGATTATCTTCATGATATGTTCTTGGATTTGGTTTGCAAGTATTTTACTGAGCATTTTTTGCACCTATGTTCATAGGAGAAATAGGTCTGCTGTTCTTTTCCTTTGTTGGGTCTTTATGTGGTTTGGGAATCACGGTAACTGTGGTCTCATAAAATGAATTGGGCTATGTTTCTTCTGTTTCTGTTTTGTGGAATAAGTTGAGGAGTACTGGGGTTAACTCTTTTTTTGAAAGTGTGGTAGAATATTTTCCAATAAAACTATTTGACCATAAGCTTTTCTTTGGTTGGGAGCCTTTTAATGAGTGCCTCTATTTCATTAGAGGTTTTAGGTCTGTTCAAATTGTTTATCTAATCTTGATCTAAGTTTTTTAAGTGTTGTGTATTGAGAAAATTATTCTTTTTTGTTTTATTTTAGATTTTCCAATTTTGTGTAGTACAAGTTCTTAAAGTATGGCCTTATGATTCTTTGGATTTCATTGGTATCTGTTGTTATGTTCCTGCTTTCATTTTTTATTTTTATTTTTTATATTCTCTCTCCCCCTTTTAGTTATTTTGAACAAAGTTTTGTCAATGTTACTGATTTTTTTTTCAAAGAACCAACTTGACCTATTCATTGTTTCATTGATTCTTTGTTTGTTTGTTTGTTTACATTTATATATATTTCCGAGACCAGGTTTCTCTGTGTAGTTTTGGTGCCTGTATAGTGGTATTTTATTTGTGCTGAAATGTGATTTTATTTGTATGTTAATAAATAAAGTTGCCTAGGGGTCAGAGCTATTAACAAGCCATAGGGAAAGCCAGGGCAGTGGTGGTGCACGCCTTTAATCCCAGCACTTGGTAAGCAGAACTAGGTAGATCTCTGTGTGTTCAAGGATACAGCCAGCAATGGAGACACACGCCCTTAATCTCAATACCAACCATAGAAGACTTGGGAGGTCTGTACAGACAGGCAGTTACGTAGTTGGGTTTACAACCAATGAGAAGGAAGAACCAGAACTCTTTATAAGTCAAACGCACAGGAAGTAGCTCCTTTTCGGAGAGGTCTCTTGGCGGGAGAAGCTAGCTGGCGGAAAGCGGGTAAAGCTCCTAGCTCTGACCTCTTGGGCTTTCATCTTTACATTGGCTCTGTGTTTCTTATTTAATAAGGCGGTTGGTTACATCTACATGCCTGTCCTGGATCTTGCTCTGTAGACCAAGCTGGCCTCAAACTCACAGAGATCTGCCTGGCTCTGCCTCCTGAGTGCTGGGATTAAAGATGTGTGCTGCCACCACCCAGCCTATATATATTACTTAAGTCCTGACTTTGATTATGTCTTGTCATCTACTCCTTTTGGATGTAATGTCTTCATTTTCTTCTGGAGCTTTCAGGTGTTCTGTTAATTTACTAATGTGAGATCTCTCTAGGTTTTTATGTGGTACACAGTGCTATGAATGTACCTCCTATAACCACCTTCATTGTATCCAATAAGTTTGGGGATGCTGTATATTCATTTTAATTCAGTTCTAGAAAGTCTTTAATGTTTTTCTTAATTTCTGTCCTGACACATTTTTTATTCCATAGTGAATTGTTCAATATCCATGACCTTGTAACTTTTCTGTTGTTTCTGTCATTGTGGGTATCCAGCTTTAATATGTGGTGATAACATAAAGTGCAGGGTGTTATTTCAACTTTCTTGTATGTGTTCAGAGTTGGCTTGTGTCCAACCAAGAATGTGTTATACTTTGAAGAAATTTCCATGAGGTGCTAAGAAGAAGGTATGTTTTTTTGTGTGTTTGGGTGAAATGTTCTGTAATATCTGTTAGGTCCATTTGGTTTATAGGGTCAGTTAGCTCTAGCATTTTTCTGTTTAATTTTTGTTTAGATGAACTGTTTATTGGCAGTAGTGGGGTCTAAAAGTATTCTCACAATGTATGAATGTGAACACGTGATTTAAACTGTAGTAGTGTTTCTTTTATAAACTTGGGTGCCTATGTGTTTAGTGCACATATATTAAGAATTGAGATGTCTTCCCAAAGGATTTTTCCTTTGATAAGTATGCATTGTTCTTTCCTATCTCTTCTGCTTAGTTTTGCTTTGAAGTCTATTTTGTCAGATATTAAATGCTATACCCTTGCCTCTTAGTCAAATTGCTTCGAATACCCTTTTTCCTCTTTTTACCCCAAGGTAATGTCTATCCTTAATATTAAGGTATGTTTCTTGGACACAGCAGAAGGGTGGATCCTTTAACCATTCTGTTAGTCTTGTCTTTATATTGGGGAATTGAGACCAGAGATGTCGAGAGATATCAATGACTAGTGATTGTTGATTCCTGTTATTTTTGTTGTTGTTGTTGGTGGTGGTGGTGTGTGTGTGTGTGTATGCTTCCCTGTTTTGGTTTCTCTGGTCTACAGTTTTTTGTTACCTGTGTTTTCTTAGGTGAAGGTAACTTCTTTATGTTGGGGTTTTTCATCTACTACCTGCTTTTTAATATTATTTCTTTGTTCTGTACATTTAGTATTTTGATTATCATGTGGCATAGGGTCTTTCTTTTCTGATATATTTTAATGTGTGTTCTGTATTCTTCTTGTATCTTGACAGGCATCTCCATCTTTACATTTGGGAAATTTTCTTCTATGATTTTGTTGTAAATATTTTCTGTTCTTTTGACTTGTGTTTCTTCTTTTATTCCTATTATTCTTATATTTGATCTCTTTATGGTTTCATAAATTTCCCAGATGTGTTATGCCAGAATATTTCTAGCTTACCATTTTCTTTGGCTTATGTGTCCATCTCTTTTATGGTTTCATCATTATCTAAGATTCTCTTTTCCATTTCTTGTATCCTATTGCTGAAGCTTGCCTCTGTGATTCCAGTTCACGTTTGTGAACTTTGGTTTCTAGATTTCCTTCAGTCCAGGTTTTCTTTATTGATTTTTAAAATTTATTTTATTTAATTAATTAATTTATTTATTTATTTATTTATTTATTTATTTATTTATTTATTTTATATAGTGACTGGGGTTTCTCCTCTCTCCACTTCTCACATTCTCTCCTCCACCTTTGTAAGATGAATTGCTAAATGGTTTTATTAATTAAAAAAACCCAGAGCCAGATATTGGGGTAAAAACTGAGAGATTAGGGAAGCAGAAAGAAGCCAGCTACGTTCTTACCACTAGAAATCCTCAGCCAAAGAGAAAACTACTTCCTGTATACACATGCCTATATGCCTTTCTGTCCCTGCCATCTCACTTCTTCTCTCTGCCCAGCTACATCACTTTCTGTCTGTCTGCCCAGACCCCCAGACCTTTATGGTTGATGATTATTGGATTTTAAAGGCATGTGACACCATGCCTGGCTCTGTTCCCAATGTGGTCTTGAACTCACAGAGATCTGGATGAATCTCTGCCTCCTGAATGCTAAGATTAAAGATATGTGATACCATTGCCTGACTTCTGTGTTTAATATAGTGGCTGGCTTTTTCTTCTTATCCTCAGATAAACTTTATTGAGGTGCACAAAGAAATATCACCACATTTCCCCTTTTTATTGTCTAAAATAAAAAATATTTATAACTAATATAACAAAAACTATATACAATAAATACAATAACTATGTACAATATATATAGGCAATAAATATCAATAATGTCTAGTCCATTTGCATTTGACAAATTCAGTGAAAATATTCTATTACCTATCCAATTTTGATAAGTCCAAAATGTACCTAATTCACTTTCTATCCTAACTTGTATTACCAAGTGAAAACTATCCTTTGATGTCTTTCAAACTTATATACTTTACACCTCTTAGTGAGTTTCTTTTCTGAATTCCTTAACAAGGAAAACTAGAACTAGAACTATCTAATCTTCCACTCCCTTAGATATCCAAGAACAAAATAATATTAACTGAGTAAGGAGGAAGTGCAAAAAAGAGACTTGAAAAAATGTGAGTTATGACAGAAACAGCTAGCTTCCTAGATAGTTCCTTTGCAATGTTGGGGCATCCATTCTTTGACCTATAGGCTTAGCATATCTGACAGACTCCTCTGTGAAGCAGGGTTTTCTAAAGAGCCTTCCTACCTTGTCTTGGCAAGGATCGGCAGTCCTTTGTTCTGTGTCCTTCTTGTCCATTTTGAACAGCATACTGTCAGCAGTCAATGCAAGTCACTTTCTTGTCCAGGGGCTAACTTTTGCCACAAACAAAGTAAACTCCATATGGAGTTTCTTCAATGTCCATCATCTTCTCTGAAGTAGATTGGTGCTGAAAGAAAGAAAAATCTATGTTATTAAAACATCTTAAATGCCATATTCTGTAGATCTCTGAAGTGTTTGAAGATGACCTGTATATCTAAGATATATCTCTCTTTGACCTTGTATATATACCCAATATGACTACAACTTGGATTGTAATTACTAACTACCAACTTACATTTCTTTATATCCTAGTTGGTAATAATAACTTTCAAGGACTAGAATTTGCATTACCTTATTACATGAACTGTATAGGTACAATAACTTGAACAAAATTAGAAATACATGTACAGTATTTTCTAATAAAATCAATCTCACATTGGTATCAATATACATAATTTGTGTACAATATGCAAAAATCCAATCCAATATAAAATATTTAAAATTGGAAATTGCCTTATAAAAATAGAGTCAATAATCTACCTTTTTATCTTATCATATCTATATAAAGTCAATCTCAAATTTGTAACAATATACATAATATGTATATAAAACACAAAAATCCAATCAATGTCAAATATTTAAAACTAGTAGATGCCTTCTGAAAGTAGATTCAATAATTTAACTTTTAATCTTATCATATCTTTATTTTTTCTTTTCAGCATAGATTCAATAATCTACCTTTTGTCTTATCATATCTGTATTCTCCTTTTTTTTTCAAATAAGAACCTGAACCACATCTGCATTCTCTTTTTTTTTTCAAACAAGAACTTGAATCTAAAAGTTTGTTTAACTTTTTTCCTGACCCTTAACAATTAACAACTTATAACCAACCATCCTAAACAATGGCAATTATCCAAAACCCATTGAAAGACCAGAAGAAAACCACCTCACTTTTTGGGAAAGTGGGAATAGTGTTCTTAAAATTATTTCCTGCTGTCTGGGGGCAAAGGCATCTTTAGAGGATCCTGAAAAGAAAATTTTTGAGTTAATTGTTAAGTCTTGGAAGAAGTAGCTGTATCATTTGTTGTCCAGTCTCTACATAACGTAAAAGTGCAGAGCTTATCTCAAGTTCTTGCTCAAGTAGTCTATGAGGCTGGATCATCTCAGCTAGCCATCTCAAAATTGTCCTGAGCAGTTTGTAGTCCAAAGCTGATCTTTGGGTGATGTTTGTCAACATAGTAGTATTATAATCGTCCATGTGGAATCATCATTGTGGCCCCATCATAATTCTAGAGACTTCAAATTTGCTGTTAGGTGTGGTCATGACTCCCTGCAGAAAACTGATAGAGACTAAAACACAAAAACATGTACAGGAAGCTAGATGAATCCTTTTTTCTAGAATTAATTAGTACTCTATATGACCATTAATATCATGACAACAGTTTAGTATATATATATATCTTATAAATTTTGATATAAAATTTATACCTTAAGAAAAATTTTAGCTGGACCTCCCTTCTGGACAAGAGGTTCTGGCCATCGGGCAGGATCCCCTCCACCCCCACTGGAAAGGTTTCCCTTCTCCAAGACCCCTGGCAGACCCTGCAATCTCCACGCCCTGCCCCTATGCCAATCCGCCCAAGACCCCAGCCACTTCCTGAGACTTAGAGACCAGCCCCCAGCTCCCATCCTGCCCCAGACCTCCCATCTGGACAAGAGGTGAGTGCCTGGGCTCAGACCCAGAGAGATCTACCCTTAGATCCCATCCCTGGGCACCAGCCATTCCAGGGAAGACCTGCCCAACTTGGCCCCAGGTTCTGGCCATTGGGCAGGATCCCCTCCACCCTCACCAGGAAGGTTCCCCTTCTCCAAGACCCCCGGCAGACCCTGCAATCTCCACGCCCTGCCCCTATGCCCATCCGCCCGAGACCCCAGCCACTTCCTGAGACTTAGAGACCAGCCCCAAGCTCCCATCCTGCCCCGGACCTCCCATCTGGACAACAGCTCCCATCTGGACAAGAGAGAGAGGCTTCCTGAATCTGTCAGCTCTTTCTGGACCAAGAGCACTGATAAGACCAAGAACGAATCCACAAGGAGATGGACAGACATCAAGGCAGATGTACATACAACAAAATGAAGAGCAGTACAGCATCACCAGAACCTAGCCCTCCTCCAACAGATAGACATGAACATCACAAAATGGAAGAAGCAGAAGAAAGCAACCTTATGAATAACATCATAAAGAGGGTAGAGGCTTATATAGAAGAAATCACAAATGAAACTGAGGAAAAGACAAAAAAATGGGAAGAATGCTATAAAAAAACTAGAGGAAAGGACAAATAAAGCAGAAGAAAACAATAAAGCCCTGAAAGAAAGTCATGAAAAAGCAATGAAACAGATGAAGGAAACAGTCCAAGACCTGAAAAGGGAAAGAGAAAAAATGATGAAGACACAAGCAGAGGGAATGCTGGAAATAGAAAATCTGAGTAAACGAACAGGAACTTCAGATGCAAGTATAACCAACAGAATGCAAGAGATGGAAGAGAGGATCTCTGGCGTTGAAGATACAGTAGAAGAAATAGATTCATCAGTCAAAGAAAACACTAAAGCCAACAAAGTCATGACCCAAAATGTCCAAGAAATTTGGGACACCATGAAAAGACCAAACCTACGAATAATAGGGATAGAGGAAGGAGAAGAACACCAACTCAAAGGCACAGAAAATATATTCACCAAGAAGGACCCCGGGAAAGACACAGGGATCACCCAATTACAGAGAAATGGATGAGATCTACATGGATAACCTGGATGTGAGTGGGGGTAATGAAGGGCAAAGGTTGGGGGAAAGAGAGCTTGGGGGAGCAGGAGATCCCAGCTGGATCAAGAACAGAGGGGGAGAACAAGGAATAAGAGACCATGGTAAATGGAGACCACATGAGAATAGGAAGAAGCAGGGTGCTAGAGAGGTCCACAGAAATCCACAAGGATACCTCCACAACAGACTACTGGCAATGGTCGAGAGACAGCCCAAAATGACCTACTCTGGTGATAGGATGGCCAAACACCCTAGTTGTCATGCTAGAAACCTCATCCAATGACTGAGGGAACTGGATGCAGAGATCCACAGCCAGGCCCCAGGTGGAGCCCTGGGAGTCCAATTGGCGAGAAAGAGGAGGGTTTGTATGAGCGAGAATTTTTGAGACCAAGGTTGGAAAAAGCACAGGGACAAATAGCCAAAAGAATGGAAACACATGAACTATGAACCAATGGCTGAGGAGCCCCCAATTGGATCAGGCCCTCTGGATAAGTGAGACAGTTGATTAGCTTGATCTGTTTGGGAGGCATCCAGGCAGTGGGACTGGGACCTGTCCTCAGTGCATGTGCTGGCTGTTTGGAATCTGGGGCTTAT
>CABHPP010136970.1:0-12672 GCA_902168425.1 Peromyscus attwateri | reverse complement strand
AGTTCTTTCCCCTATCAGCTCCTCTCCCATCTCCTTCTCTCTCATCTGGCTCTTCCTCATCTTGTTCTTCCCTGCTGGCTCTTCCTCATCTTCCATCTCATTCCTCTAGTCCTCTCTTCTAGCCCTTCAATCTAGTTCTTCCCCATCTCAGTTTGTTCCTCTCAAGTTCTTACCCATCTAGTTCTTCCCTTCTCTTTTCTCTTCTCTTCTCCCCTGTGTCCTGGAAGTTCCGGTATATAAAGGGAGGGTCCGAGCTAAATTGTGTAAAGCTATTACCTCTCCTAGGCGGTGTCTCCTTGTGGAATTTACCTTAAGTCAGGAGACTTGCCCGTGGGCTGCTATCATTGTTAGTCCTAGGAAGTTGGGCACCCCCCTGGGCGGTGTCTCCTTGTGGAATTTAAGTCAGGAGACTTGCAGGTGGGCTGTTATCATTGTTATCCTCGGAAGTTGGGCGCCCACCTGGGTGGTGTTTCCTGTAGTCCTTGAAAGTAGCTAAGGGAGATGATCTGATTCCAGAGAAAGCCTTTCCTGAGGCTGTTCTCCAAATACCTGGAATGTGTATGTCCAGAGAGTGATCAGTCCACACTGTTAGCCCTTCTTCTTTCAATTGGGAAAACTATGAAGGCACACATGATTTTCATAACAGAATACAGCTGATATATAACAAGTCAAGTAACACCAAAAACTCCTTGGGATTTGGCTTCCTCTGGAGGAATTCCCTGATTCCTCTAGGTAGTGACTTTGCCATAACCAGCTGAGTTCTTATGATATATTCCTGTGGCCTGCAGCACTGAAAGCTAGGATTAAAGGCATATGCTACCATTGCCTGACTTCTATGTTTACTATAGTGACTGGCTTTTACCTCTGATCCTTCAACTTTCACCCCAATATCTGGCTCTGGGTTTTTTATTAATAAGACTGGTTAGCAATTTGTCTATAGATGATCATGGTTTTTTTTTTTTCTTTTTGGTTATATGATGGATTACATCAACAGATTCTTGTATGTTGAACCATCTCTGCATCTCTGGGATAAGCCAACTTGATCACAGAGGATAATCTTTGATGTGTTCTTGGATTCAGTTTGCAAATATTTTATTGAGTATTTTTACATTACTGTTCATGGGGGTAATTGGTCTATAATTATCTTTCTTTGTTGAATATTTGTGTGGTTTGAATATTAGGGTGTTTGTGGCCTCATTAAATGAATTTGACAGTGTTCCTTCTGTTTTTATTTTATGGGATAATTTGAAGAGTATGGCATGAGCTCTTCTTTGAAAGTTTGGGTGAATTTCATGCTAAAACCACCTGGCACTGTGCCTTTTTTAGTTTGAAGTCTTTTAATGACTGTTTCTATTTCCTTAGGTGTTAAAGGTCTATTTAAATTCTGTATCAGATCTTGATTTAACTTTGGTAAGTGGTATCAAGAAAATTGACTCCTTTTGTTTTGTTTTGGTTTGGTTTTTTAGGTTTTTCAAGATGTAGTCTCTGTGTGTAGTACTGGCTGTCCTGGATATCACTATGCAGACCACGCTGTCCTTGAACCCAGAGATCAGTGTGCTTCTCCCTCCCAAATGCTCAAATTAAAGACATGTGCCACCACCTCCCAGACACAGAGACTCACAGCCAAACATTGAGCTTGAAGAAGCCTGCTGAAGAGAGGAAGAAATGATTGTTGGAGCCAGAGGGGTCAAGGACATCACAGGAAAACTCATACAATCAACTAATCTTGGCTCATAGGAGCTCACAGAGACAGAACCAACAACCAGGGAGACTTCATGGGACTGATCTAGGCCTCTGCATATATGTGACAATTGTGTAGCTTAGTCTTCTTGTGAGACTCCTAACAGTGGGAGCAATGGCTGTCTCTAACTCTTTTGCTAGCTTTTGGGACCCTATTCCTCATACTGGATTGTCCTGTCCAGCATTAATACAAGGGTAGATGCTTAGTCTTACTGAATCTTGATATGCCATGCTTGTTGATATCCAAGGGAAGCCTGCCCTTTTTTGAATAGAATTGGAGGAGAAGTGGATATGGGTGGGGCAAAGGGGAGGGTAGAAAGTGATTGGGAGGAAGGGGGGAGTATAGTCAGGTTGTAAAATAAATAAATAAACTTCAAATGTAAAAAAGCTACAATAAAGATAGGAAAAAAAGAAAATTCTCCATTTCTTACTGATTTTCTATTTTGGTTGAGTACAGGTTTTAAAAGTGTGTCCTTATGATTCTTGGGATTTCTTCCATGTCTGTTGTTATTTTCCCAGTTTTGTTTTTGATAGTATTAATTTAGATATTCTTTTAGTTAACTTAAAGAGGGGTTTGTAATCAGATAAGATATAGGATATCATTTCAATTTTTTTTGTATGTGTTGAGATTTGCTTTGTGTCTGAGCTTGTGGTCAATTTTAGAGAAAGTTCCATGAGGGCAAGAGAACAAGGTATATTCTTTTGTGTTTTGGAGAAATATTCTATGAATATCTGTTAGGTCTATTGGGTTTATATTGTCAGTTAGTACCAGTATTTCTCTTTTTTGTTTTTGTGTGGATGACCTGTCTATGGGTGAGAGGGGGAAGTCTTCTGCTATCAGAATGTGAGTGTCATTATGTGATTTACACTCTATGTAGTCTTATTTCTTATACAAAGTCAGGTGCTCTTGTGTTTTGGGTATAGATGTTAAGAGTTGAAAAAGTCCTCTTGTTGGATTTTTCCTTTGATGAGTATGTGGTTTGAAGTCTACTTTGCTAGTTATTAAAATACTGACCCAAATTGCTTAGGTCTAGTTGTTTGGAATATCTATTTCTAACCATTTTTTCTGAGGAAATGTCTATCTTTAATATTGAAGTGTGCTTCTTGGATGCAGCAGCAGGATAGATCCTGTTTTTGCTTTCAGTCTGTCAGTCTGTATCTTTCTATTGAGGAATTGAGACCATCAAAAGTGAGTGATATCAATGGCCACTGATTGTTGGGTGTTAGATTATTCATTCTCTGTGTTTTCATGGGTGTAGTTTACCTGCTTAGTTTCAAATTTTCCTTCTAACACCTTCTATAGGACTTTTTTATTGTTAGATGTTGCTTAAATTTGACTCTATCTTAGACTATCTTATTTTCTCCATCTGTGGTGATTGTAAATTTTGCTGGGTATAGTAGTTTGGGGTGGTATCTGTGGTCTCTTAGAATATGAATATATCTGCCCAGGCTTTTCGGGCATTTAGATTCTCTATAGAGGGGTAATTCTAATAGGTCTACCTTTATATGTTACTTGCTCATTTTCCATTGCAGCTTTTAATGTTATTTTTTTGTTCTGTATCTTTAATGTTTTAATTATTAAGTAACAAGGGGACTTGTTTTTTTGGCTCAATCTATTTGGTGTTCTATATGCTTCTTGTACCTTTATAGGTAACTCCTACTGGAAATTTTTCTTTTATGATTTTGTTGGAAACATTTTCTGGGCCTTGAACTATGTCTATTCTCTTTTCTCTATGCCTTCTCTGGTGGTTTGAATAAAAATGCTGTACAAAGGCTCATAGGGAATGGCACTATTAGGCAGTGTGGCCATTTTGGGCATGGCAAGGCCTTGTTGGAAGAAGTGTGTCACTGGATGGTGTGCTTTAAAGTTGTCAATACTAAAGCCAGGCCTGTGTCTCTTTTTCTTCCTGACAATCCAGATGTAGAAGTCTCAGTTACCTCTCTAGCAACATGTTTGGCTGCATGCTACCATATTTCCTGCCATGATGACAATGGACTAAACTTCTAAACTGTGAGTCAGCCTCAATTTAATATTTTCCTTTATAAGAGTAGTCATGGTCATAGTGTGTCTTCATATAAATAGGGCAGTAAATAAGAGAGAAGTCACTACTAGGGGTAACTACTAGGGCCCCAGAACTTAGCACAACTGACTGTATGATGGAAATACCATTCAAGTCACAAAAATCAGACAGTACCATCTGCCAAAAAGAAAACAAAGACATAATCCATCAAAGTCCATAGTTCTGGGAAAGTCTCAAAATGTAATAATAGCCTTGCTTTTAATTTTCTGTACTTCTGCTTCTGGCTAACTGTTTCTAATAACTGAATATGTCTACCCAAAACACTTTTGCTGGGCTTAAAAACTCCCCCTGAGAAAGGCTTAGGTCTACACTGAGATCCCAGTATAGTCACTAGCCAGCTAATAAAGACTTTCTATTGGCTTAAACCTTTGTTCTACTCTGGTGAATACTCTACAACACAGAGACTGGAGTATTGCTGCCATAGGCCTGACCTTGTTTCTTTTTGGCAGAATGTGGACCTTGTTACTTTGGATTAGGAAAGTAGTTGAAAGTTTTCAGTGGCACTTAATGGGCCATACTAGTAGAGATATGGGACACAGTGCTACCAAGGGTGATGTGAATCACACGGGCTTGGCTCATTAGATTTCAGAGGAGGATAGTATCAATTATGTGGCCTAGAGATTATTCTTGTGCTATTTTAGGCAAAGAACATGGCTGGTTCCTGCCATAAAAATCTGCCTGAGCCTAAATTGAACAATTATGAATTAACAGCTCTGATAAAGGACCTTTCAAAGCAACCTAGCATTCACAATGTTGTGTGGCTATTAGTGGCCATTCATATACAGAGCTAGAATGAAAAGGAGCAAGCTGAGCAAGAATAAATACAAAATGTAGAGTTGGAGGAGAAAAACAGCACCAGGAAGTGTAAACAGCTTAAAGAAATGCCTGGTGCCAAGTGAAATAAAGGGAGTAGTGACCTCAGAGAAAGACCACACCCACCTAAGCTTCCAAATTATAAAAAGGAATTAAAGAAAAGTGAAAAGAAATTAAAGAAAAGCTAGGGGCCATGCATGGTGGTGCATACTTCAATCCCAGCATTAGGAAGGTAGAGGCTATTGAATTTCTGAGTTCAAGTCCAGTCTGGTTTACAGAGTGAGTTCCAGGATAGCCAAGTTTAGGCACTGAAGGAAACTGTCAAAAACAAAGCAAGTAAAAATGTAATTGAATGAGCGTATTATGTTTTAGCCCCAGCAAGCAGCCAAACTTGGTGGCTTTTGCTACATGCTTCTGACATTAGGGTCAAGGATACAAGAAGGGTTAGAGAATCCTCCTCCTCATAACCAATGAAAGCCACTGAGGCCAGGTGTTGTACCCCCCTGTCTTGAAACCCCCAGAGACCACCAAGGAGCCAGTTTCTGATGCAAGCACTCAAGGGTCTTTTTATTGTCAGTATTAAACCTGGGCTGCTGCCCAGCAGATAAAAGGAAATGCAGCAGCAGCAGTGGGCCCAGGGGTAGGAGAGTGTTTAAAGGGAAAGGATGTTTTCTTTCAGGTATGCTTTCATTTTAACATTTTCTTTGATGGATGTATCAACTTTTTTTTAAATCATATCTTCAGTGCTTAAGATCTTTTGCTTCCTTCTCTTATTTTTTTTCCTTCTGGTGAATCTTGTCTCTATAGTTACTATTCAAATTCCTATATATTTCATTTTCAGAATTCTCTCAGATTGGGTTATCTTTATTCTTTCTATTTCCAGTTTCAGGTCTTAAGTAGTTTTAGTTGTTTCCTTACGCTGTTTGTGTTTTTGTGGATTTCCTTATAGAATTTACTCATTTCCTCCTTAAGCACATCTATAATATTCATAAAGGCTTTTTTAAGGTATTTTGCTTGTTCTTTAACTATATTAAAATATTCAGGGACTGCTGTGGTAGGATAGCTGGGTTCTAGTGGATACATATTGCCCTTCCTGTTATTGATTGTGTTTTTGTACTGGTGTCTAGGTATCTGTGATTGGATGATTAAAGGTCTAGGTATTGATTTCTAGATTTGTCTTTGCTGGGTGGCTATTTTGTTCCTTGGCTTCTCTTTTATCTCTGGGTTTTTATATAGTGTCATGGCTGTATGTTTCCTGATTTCCTGCCCTGTTCAGCTGGTATATTCACAGGGAAGGATTGCTTGTGTTGGAGGCTGGGATACTGTGATGTGTTAAAGGAATGTTGGAAGAGAAGGGCTTTGTGATTTATTGGGGATGGGATCAGAGAGGAAATGGAGAACACAGCAGGTTGCCTGCTATAGAGCTGAGGATGAGGCTGTGAGAATTGGATCTCAGGAGCAGTAAGAGATGTATGGGTCTGCCTGCAGCCTACTCACTGCTGTGGGAGGAGCATCCCTTGTATTATCATGCAGTGCCTTCTGGAGTTAGGGTCTGAGACAAAGCAACAAGCGGGGAAGGATGGTTAGAAGGGGATTATCTGTGGGATCCACAGTAGATGGGAGCATGTGGGTTGGGAAGGCTGCCACTGGTGTTCTATTGCAGAGCTAGGGATGAGACTAGGGTATTGGGACTGGAGAGAGAGAGAGAGAGAGAGAGAGAGAGAGAGAGAGAGAGAGAGAGACTGTAGGCAGCTTTCCTGGTTTCTGGCAAGCATGGCCTGTGGTTTAGCAGAGGGTGCTTGCTGGAGTTGGGAGCTAGGATACAGCAATGAATTGGCAGAGGGAGACTAGGAAGGGATGGACTGTGGGACCCACAGAAGATGTGGGAGGGGAAGCTGCAATTCAAATGTCTTTTTATTAAGGCAATGTTGACAAAGTCATGACAAGATTTTGTATTCTATATTGATCATGTAAAGAAAAACCTAAACTGTTGAGTGGGCTCATTCTCAGGTAGTCGTGAGCCTTGGAATGAGAAAGATTGGATGATTTTATTAAATATTAATTGATGTTATTTTGTGGTACTAGGCATAGAACTCATAGTCTTGTGCATGTTAGGTAAAGCAGTCCAACACCAAAATCCAGAGGTGTTTGCTTCAGTTGCATCTCATTGCCTATTAAATTTATTCAGTATTGGAATTTAAGGTCTTCCCTATGGGTAAAGCTAATGGTTAAGAACAAGGATTGGATTCATACTGAGCCACGTTTAAATCTAGTGCCATTGCTTTTTAAATTGGACAGATGACTTGATCTATCAGAATCTCTGTGTTCTTATTTTTGAAAGAGAATCATTACTATGTTTTTGATCATTAGATTTAGAACCTCCTGTCATGTCAGGGGCCAAACTTCTGGAGTCTGACACCAGATGGTTTATTTTAGCCATATTTAAGCACAGCACAGTTTTGGGCAAAAAGGCTTGATGACAATTAACTCAGTCATAAGCATACAGCAAAGTTTAAGACATGCTTACACCAAAACTCTTTACAAAGTATGTATGCCTTCTTCCATAAAGATGGGTTCTGTTGACTCAGAAACAATGCTCAAGATAAGGGCCTAGGGAGAATCATTAAGGTAAACATAATGCCTGTAGGAGTTCAGATTGGCAGGGCTCTAAGGTAACATAGAAGTTACTTAGGCTGTTGTAAAGTACAAGTGACATCTCTCATAAGGATGGATTTTATGGATTTAGAAGCAATGCTCGAGATTTTGGGAGAAAAGTTTTGGGATAAATGAACATAACATTCTGGGGGATTTGTATGAAGCTTGGCTCTATAGGTAGCAAAGAACCATCAGATTTTAAACTACATCCTTTCCCAGCAATCTGAGTGGAAGAGAAGCAAACATCTTCCTTTGAAGAAACAAGCCTGAATGTTTAACTTTCCTGGTTTCTCTAGGGCTTATCTGTGTTCACAAGGACCTTTTTACCGTCCATACTGGCATCCTACACATTCAAAGCTCATTGTTTTATATTCATGGTCCTCAGGCTGTCAATGGATGGCCAAAGCTTAAAGTGGACTACTTTGTAACTGACATCTGTACTATTTCAGTAGCAAGTGATTGAATATTTGTTTTAAGTGAACTCCGGAAATTCCCATACAAGAAATAAAGAGAAGCAGGAGGTGATTTTGCCACGTGGAGCATCACCCCAGACTCATCTATCCAGCCATATTTAGAAATGGTTTGTCACTTCAGATCAGAGCTAGAAGAGAAATATGGAAAAAATTATAAATACCAAAACAATACCAGATTCATGGACCAAAATCACAAAGCAAGAAGTACTTACTGACTTGAAAAATAATATTTGCCACAAATAGAATACTAATACTGCCTCACAAATTTGACATTAACCAAGGAATCCCAATATCAATTAAGGTTTCATCTTCATGCTTATATCTTATAAGTGGAATAAGTAAAAAGTAAACCAGTTACTATCTCAAGATTTGAAGATTTTCTGCTAAAATGATTTCATTTCTCTCTGACTTGATATCTCCTGCTTTATACATAATGTACTAAATATGTTAATGTTTTATTTTTATTGTTGTTGTGTGGCTTATTTCACTTTATTTTGATGTTTTTGGATTTTGGTGGGGGTTTGTTTCTGTGTTAGAGAGAGAGAGAGAGAGAGAGAGAGAGAGAGAGAGAGAGAGAGAAATATAACAAAATGGTATGGGTAGGGAGATGGGCAGGACCTAGGAGGAGTAAGTGGGAAAAAGATGATCACACTATAAGGTATAAAAAGACTATAAAAAATTAAAAACCTGATGTTGTATGTAGGTCTAAGAAATAATCATTCCTGGAATTATATTATGGTGCTCATGTGAAAAGGGGCTATGATATTTCACAATGATTGTCAATTTGACATATTCTAGAATATTTGACATATACTAGGAGACAAGCTTCCAAATATAATCGTGAAAAATGTTTTTCAACTAGATTAGACTATGCCATGAGAAATGACAAGGACTAGATTAATGGAGGTGGGAAGACCTTCTCTAACAGGTAAGTCCCATTTCCTGGGCTGAAGTCCTAGACTGCATAAAATGGATAAAGTTACTTAAGCACAGAGCATTCACTGCTCTCTGTTTGTTGATGAGCAATGTGGTAAAAAACATCTGGCTCAAGTTTCTGACTCTGTAAATTCCCCTACTCTGAATTTAAACTGAGCTGGAATTCCACTTAAGTTGAATTTGCCAGGTATTTTGCCCCAGTAATTTGTAATGCTCTATAATCATATTAGGTACTTTTCTGTTCTTGGGATAAAATACCATAATAAAAAGCTACTTGAAGATGAAAAACATTTTTTTGTCTGAGGTTTCAGAAGTATAAGAGTCTGTCATCATGAGGAAGCACAGCAACATGAAGTAGGAACAAGAGGCTGAGAGATCACATCTCAACTG
The DNA here is from genome assembly GCA_902168425.1 of Peromyscus attwateri. Taxonomy (NCBI): domain Eukaryota; kingdom Metazoa; phylum Chordata; class Mammalia; order Rodentia; family Cricetidae; genus Peromyscus; species Peromyscus attwateri. Next base: position 3,584 of record CABHPP010136970.1, on the reverse strand, counting down.
TACACAGAAAACAGAGAGAACAAACTGTAAATCAACAGGCCAACAAACTCTCAGGCCTGACTCCAATGTTATGCTTCCTACAGCAAAGCTACATAGGCTGAAAAGAAATGAGGTATGTCCAAGAACATTCATATCTCCCCAAATTGTTTTTCCACCTGAGGACCAAATGTTCAAATATATAAGCCTATGGGTCATTTCTCATTCAAATCGCAATATTCTACCTCTGACTCTCAAAGACTCATGACCATATCATAGTCCAAAACCCATTTAGTCCAACACCAAAAATTCCCATAGTCTCAACACTGATCAAAAGTCTAAAGTCAATTCTGAGACATAAGACTAACTCTGCTTCACTGAGACCACTTGAACAAAAATAAAAAAAGTAAAAATTTAAAAAAGAATGATATCTTCCCCCAAAGAGTAGAACATATACCTTCCCGTTTTGAAATGGAAGGATGGAGATATAGTGAGGAAAGAGTAAAGCAAAGCAAGACTTAAATCCATCAGGGAAAATGCCACATTGTAGCTCTATGTCTGGTGTATGAGTGTCTAGTCTCCAAGGTCTTGAATGGCTCCAGCTCTCCATCTTTGCTCCCTGCAACATAGAATTATCACTGATGCTTTTTCTACTCTCTGTATTCATCTCCCCTGGGCAAATATCTCATGGCTCAGACAACACCAACATCTTGAGATCCTGTGGTGGATCTATTTTTATCTTTGTGAGGAAGCTTTACCATTCCTATAGTGGTTGCAACAGTTTGTACTCCAACCCACAAGTGAAGAAGTATTCCCTTTTCCTTAAATACTCACCAGCATTTCTTGTGATTTGTATTTTTGACATTAGACTTTCTAAATGTCTTTAAAGTAAATCCAACGTGGTTCTGCTTTGCATTTCCCTGATGGTTAAGGATATTGAGCATTTTAGAAAATGTATTTATGGTCATTTGAATTTCTTCTTCCAGGGACTCTGTTTAGTTCCATGAACCCATTCTGTAATGGGGTTGATTTCCTGATCTTTAGTTTTTTGGTACTTTCTATATTATTCTAGACAATAACTTTCTGTCAGATATAAAGCTGGTAAAGATCTTTTTCCCATTCATCCTCTTTACCATCATGATGGTGTTCTTTGTTATACAGAAGCTTTTTAGTCTCATGTGGTCCCCTTTGTCAATTTTGGTCTTAATGTCTGTGATATCAGAATCCTTGTTCAGAAAGACCTCTCTTGTGCTTGTGAATTGATGTGTGTTTTCTACTTTCTCCTCTATTGGATTTATAATATCTGGTTGCGTTGGTGAAATATTGTCCACTTGGCACAAACTAGGGTCTTATGGGAGGAGGGAATTTTAATTTGGGAATTGTCACTATCAGATTACCCTGTGGGTGTGTGACTATGGGTGATTTTCTTGAGTAATGATTGATATAGAAGGGCCCACCCGACTACTCTAAGTGCCACTCCTGGACTAGTGATCCTAGGTTGTATAAGAAAACAAGCTGAGGAAGCCCAGATGAACAGTCTAGCAAGCAGTACTCTTCCATGGTTCTGCTTCAGTTCTTACCTCTAGGTTACTGCTTAATTTGCTAAGTAATGGCCTGTCCAGGCCTTTCTGACTTTTAGAGTCTCCATTGAGCATTTGTGTGTAATTCTGATAGGCCTGCCTTTACATGTTACTTGGCCTTTTTCCTTTTCAGCTTTTAATATTCTGTCTTTGTTCTGTATGGTTAATGTTTTGACTATTATGTGGTGAGGGTTCAGTCTATTTGGTGTTCTGCAAGCTTCTTGTACCTTGATGTCCTTTTATAGGTTAGGAAATTTTTTTCTAAGATTTTGTTGAATATATTTTCTGGCATTTGAACTGAGATTCTTCTCCTTCTATTCTTGTTATTCTTAGGTTTGGTCTTATCAAAGTCTCCCAGATTTCAAGGATGTTTTATGTTAGGAATTTTTTATATTTAACATTTTCTTTTATCAATTTCCTCTATCACATCTTCAGTGTCTGAGGTTCTCTCTTCTGTGTCCTTTATTTTATGTGATGCTTGCTTCTGTAGTTCCTGTTCTCTTATCCAGATCTTTCAGTTCCAGAATTTCCTCAGTTTGTGTTTTCTTTATTGTTTCAATTTCCATCTTCAAGTCTTGAACCATTTCCTTCACCTGTTTGTTTTCTCTTGGTTTACTTGGCATTCTTTAAGGGATTTATTGATTTCCTCCATTTTTTTTTTGTTTGTCTTTTCCTCAATTTCTTTAAGGAACTTTTTCATTTCCTCTTTAAGATTCTCCATCATATTTGTAAAGTTATTTTTAAGGCCATTTTCTTATACTTCAGCTACATTGGAATATTCAGGGAAGGGGTGTAGTCTGGGGTTGTTGGGCAGGCTTCAAGGAGTATTAGAGGGTGGTGTCTTACCTTGGTCTCTAGGACCATCCTGGTCTCCAGTAGAGCTACCAGAGCTGTGGGCTGGGGTATGGAGCCCAGGGGTCAAAGTGCTGTTGGGGAATGTCAAACAGACTTTGAGGATTGTTAGCAGATGGTGTGTGGTGTCTTACTGGGGTCCTTAGATCCAGTATGGCCTCCAGTAAAGCCCAAGTCTTACTGAAACATCATGTACAGAAGGCAAAACGACAAATAGGCAAAAGGGAATTGAAATCATTCTTCTGTATTAGCATTAACTCTACCAATTGAGATATGGATTGACTAGCATGCTGGTTAATTAATTGTTAACTTGACACAACTTAGAATTCTATGAGAAGGGTCTTTATGAGAAACTTTCTAAATCATGCTGGCCAGTAGGCATGTCTATATATCATTACCCTGCTTATTAACATATGTACACTTAATGCACTGTGGCTAGTACCATAATTTGAGCTTGCCACTGAACCATATGTGATTGAAGAAAGCTAGCAAAGTGATATTTATGCAGTATAGGTGCATTTGTTTCTCTGTGCTCTTAATTTGGTATGACTAGCTCTCACATGCTCCTGCCTCTGTGAATTCTCTGCACTGATAAAATTGTTAGCTAAGTAAACTCTTGTTTCTTTAAATTATTTTTACCAGTGTACTTTGTCACAGCAACATAACTGAAACTAGAAGAGCTATGGAATAGAAAACAATCAAAGGGAAGAAGATAAAGAAAAAGCATGAAGGGTATTGGGGTAAATAAATTATATCCTACGAAGCTGGCAATTTCTAGGTATGGGATCAATAATCACAAAATTGGATTTTGTTTAAAAATTTTTAACCTTCAGACATCATATCTAACCTTCTAACCCTATCTTGATATGACAAAGAAATGAAATATTTCTTGTCAAAATACCCCAATAAGAATAATATGCATATGAAATACATAGCTTCTTTTAATATCCTCTAGAATTGATATCCAAAAAAAGAAAATACCTACACAGTTTAACTCTCTATTGAGAATCAGATACTCTGTTTCAATTCCTAACCTGTGTCATCATTCTTATTTTTGTACATAATAATGAAAATAAGACATGCTTTTTTGGTACTCCTTATTTGTCTCATCTCTCAGGTCTTGCTCTAATAGTGGTAAGTGCCAAGAATCACTGGGTAGATATCTCTTTATAAGTC
>CABHPP010136969.1:8869-46273 GCA_902168425.1 Peromyscus attwateri | reverse complement strand
AATCTTGTAAACTTTGATATAAAATTCATACTTTAAGAACAGTTTAAAGAATCAGAATAGAATCAAAGAGTTGAGATTCGTAATAGAATAGTCCCTTAATTAATTTGGCTTTTTTAAAATTTTTTCTGTCCCATAGCAGAAGATGGCTCTTCTTCTGACATGATACAGGGAGTTTGCATTTTCCTTTTAACAACATGCTTGAGTTTAAAGAAGGAGAGAGCCATTCTCCAACTCCAAAGTCAGCTTTAAATTTTAATTGAACTGGGACTATTAGAAGATCAAGTGTTAAATTTCTTTAGAGAAGAGTATAAACAGACATTTAGGAAGACTTATAAAATTTTTTAGATGATATACCAATAGGCCATTTTACTCTGTTTCCTGGGATAGATGGTTTGTCTTTTTTCTTCAGTTGTCTCATTTGTCCAGTGGTCTTCACTTCTTTTTTTTTTTTTTTTGTTTTTCGAGACAGGGTTTCTCTGTGTAGCTTTGCGCCTTTCCTGGAGCTCACTTGGTAGCCCAGGCTGGCCTCGAACTCACAGAGATCCGCCTGCCTCTGCCTCCCGAGTGCTGGGATTAAAGGCGTGCACCACCAACGCCCGGCAGGAGATCACTTCTTAAATAAAACACCAGTAGCACAGACACTGAGAGCAACAATTAATAAATGTAACCTCTTGAAACTGAGAAGCTTTTGTAGAGCAAAGGGCATGGTCAACAAGACAAAGCGACAGCCTACAGAATGGGAGAAGGTCTTCACCAACCCCACATCTGACAGAGGGCTGATATCCAGAATATATAAAGAACTCAAGAAATTAGACATCAAAATGCCCAACAGTCCAATTAAGAAATGGGTTATAGAACTAAACAGAGAATTCTCAACACAGGAAGCTCAAATGGCTGAAAGACATTTAAGGAATTGCTCAACATTCTTAGTCATCCAGGAAATGCAAATCAAAATGACTCTGAGATATCACCTTACACCTGTCAGAATGGCTAAGATCAAAAACACTGAAGACAGCTTATGCTGGAGAGGATGTGGAGCAAGGGGAACTCTCCTCCACTGCTGGTGGGAATGCAAGCTTGTACAGCCACTTTAGAAATCAATATGGCACTTTCTTAGAAAATTGGGAATCAATCTCCCCCAAGACCCAGCTATACCACTCTTGGGCATATACCCAAGCAATGCTCAAATCATACCACAAGGGCACTTGCTCAGCTATGTTCATATCAGCATTGTTTGTAATAGCCAGAACCTGGAAACAACCTAGATGCCCTTCAACTGAAGAAAGGATAAATAAAATGTGGTACATATACACAATGGAGTACTACTCAGCAGAGAAAAACAATGACATCATGAGGTTTGCAGGCAAATGGATGGATCTAGAAAAAACCATCCTGAGTGAGGTAACCCAGACTCAGAAAGACAAACATGGTATGTACTCACTCATAGGAGGATACTAGATGTAAAACAAAGGATAACTAGACTCCTACTCACAACTCCAGGGAGGCTACCTAGAAAACAGGACCCTAAGAAAGACACAGGGATCACCCAATGACAGAGAAATGGATGAGATCTACATGAACAACCTGGACGTGAGTGGGGGTAATGAAGGGCAAGGGTCGAGGGAAAGAGAGCTTAGGGGAGCGGGAGATCCCAGCTGGATCAAGAACAGAGAGGGAGAACAAGGAATAAGAGACCATGATAAATGAAGACCACATGAGAATAGGAAGAAGCAAAGTGCTAGAGAGGTCCCCAGAAATCCACAAAGATACCTCCACAATAGACTGCTGGCAATGACGAGAGAAAGCCCGAACTGACCTACTCTGGTGATAGGATGGCCAAACATCCTAACTGTTGTGCTAGAAATCTCATTCAATGACTGAGGGAAGCAGGTGCAAAGATCCACGGCCAGGCCCCAGGTGGAGCTCCAGGAGTCCAGTTGTCGAGAAAGAGGAGTGTTTGTATGATCGAGAATCGTTGAGACGAAGATTGGAAAAAGCACAGGGACAAATAGCCAAACTAATGGAAACACATGAACTATGAACCAATGGCTGAGGAGCCCCCAACTGGATCAGGCCCTCTGGATAAATGAGACAGCTGAGTAGCTTGATCTGTTTGGGAGACACCCAGGCAGTGGGACAGGGACCTGTCCTTAGTGCATGAGCTGGCTGTTTGGAACCTGGGGCCTATGCTGGGACACTTCGCTCAGCCTGGGAGAAGGGGACTGGACCTGCATGGACTGAATCTACCAGGTTGAGCTGAATCCCCAGGGGAGTCTTTGCCCTGGAGGAGATGGGAATGGGGGGGTGGGCTGGGGGGAAGGCGGAGGGGGTGGGGTGGGGGCGGGAGGGAGGACAGGGGAATCCATGGCTGATATGTAAAATTAAATTAAATTATAAAATAAAAAAAAAAGAAACTAGGAAAAATGTAAATTTAATTCAAAGGAAGCAGAAAAGAGGAAATAAATGGAGCAAACAACTGAGAATAAAGCAAACGTTCTCAGAGGACATCTGCAGCACTGATGGTCCTGGAGAAGACTGCTCAGGCAATAGAGGCCACAGGAAATGACTGACATTGTGGAGGAAAGAGGAGACATCACTACAGACACGGCAAGCATGGAGATGATAGGAGATCACAAATAACCTCACAGCCATCTGTTTGACAATGCAGAGGAACAGACACATTTATTTAAAGACGTAATTACCTAGACACAGTCAGGATGAAATATGTATCCTGAGTTACTCTGTCAGTTACATAAAATAAATTTGTAATGAAAAGCCTTAACAGAAAATCTGATGCCAGAATTCACTGATGAGTTCATAAAGGTGAAATAATAACAGCTTTAAAAAGATTGTTCCTGGAAAACTGAAAGGATCTAACAATTTACAGCCGACTTTTCGTGGATTGTGTAACTCTCATATCACAACCAATGTAAAAAAATTGTAAGAAAAGGATATTATAGATTAATAGTGTTCATGAATATAGCTGCAAGAAAGTTCTGATAAAATTTCAACAAATAAAATTTGCCAATACCCACAATTTATTTATCCAAGTGGGGCTTATACCAGGAATGCCATATTGATTTAACATTTGAAAATACAGCAATATAATTCACAGGATTAACAAAGTGATGATGATAATGATGATGATGATGATGATGACAGTGATGGTGATGGTGATGATGATGAAAGCAGTGATCATCAGAGTAGAATTCTGAGTGTGTCTGCCCTTTGTACCTTGTCATTAGAGTCACCAAGGAAACAATACAGCCAGGCACTAGGTAGAACAGTAGTTTGCTCACTCAGGGAAAAGGCAAAGAAAGATGAATTCTGATAGCTGGTATCAGTTTCCATGGCCAGCGCATCTCTCCTGGTAGCAGGGCTATTGGGAATGTCTTTTTGTATGCTGTGAATGTGTTGTTCTGATTGATTGATAAATAAAATGCTGATTGGCCAGTTATAATTTATATAAGCCTCTGTGTTTACTTGGGTCTAAATGGCTGCGGGACCAGAAAAACTTCAGCTACACAGGACAATTGGCTTGCACCCACTCTTGTACTGGAGCAGATGAAGCCCATCCTCTCCCCACTCAGGCCAGATCTGTAATAACGAGGCTATCAAGTACCGTACGATGCTCATAGTTACGCAGAACAAAAGAGTACACACTGAGGCTGAGACAGGGGCAGCTGCACTGTACAGGGCAGCAGCTGGGCATAGCCTCTGAGGATTCCTTGTTTTACTAAAGATGTGTTCCAGGCTCAAGACCCAGTGTTAGCAGCCAAACAGGAGTCAAAAGGCCCCCACACCAGGAGACTCCCTTTCCAATGTTGACAAGTCATCTGATCATCTCAAAAAGGGCAGAAAAACATTTAATGAAATTCAGAAGCCATTCCTGATCCAAACTCTCAGAAAACCAGAAGTAAAAATGACGTTTTCTCAACAGGATTTTTCATCTGTGAAAAACTTATAGCTAACGTTCTTGATTATGAAAGACTCAGTATATCTCCTTAAGATCTAGAAAAAGTAAATGTCTACATCAATAAATTCTATTCAACCTTAGACTAGAGGCTTAGATAATGTAATAAGTGGAGGTGGGGGGTCCTCAGACTGTAAAAGAAGAAACATTTGAAAATGACATAATTGCTTCTGTAGAAGATCTGGAGGAATCTACAAAAAGCCACTGGAAGTAAGTTTAGGTATATTACACAGCATAGGGTCAATACATGAAAATTAGTTATAAGGCCAAGTGTGATGGCACACACCTTTAATTCCAGCACTGGGGAGGCAGAGACAGGAGGATCTCTGTGAGTACTAGTCCAGCCTGGTCTACAGAGAACCTCAGGACAACCAATACTACATAGAGAGACCCTGTCTCAAAAAAGGAAAGAAAATTAGTTATATTTTCATAACCGATTAGCCATCCAAAATATAAATACAAATGAAATATAAAGCATCTTGACATTGACATGTTAAATGTTAAATATCTGAAAAAGCATATGAGAACTATATATTCCTGAGAAAAACTGAAGACCTAAATAAGTGTGTTGTTAGGCAAGAAGACTCAATATTACTAAGATGCCAGTTCTTCCCAAATTGATCCATAGGTTCAGCACAATCCCAAAGAAACCACAGTGTTGTTTTGTAAAAATATACAGGCCAAATCTAAGGCTGCTACAGATGCTCAAGGAACCCACAGAGCAACTGACAAGGAACAAAAGTGAGAGACAGTATTACCTGAATTACTCTATCATTGCTATAATGAATTTCCTGAGGCAGGCTAACATTATAAATAAAGGAGGTTTCACTTGGTTCATGGTTTGTGGGAGTCAGAGTCCAAGACTGAGTGAACACCTTGATTTGGTCTTTGGTGATGATTTTGTTGCTGGCGGAGTCCCAAGGTCACAAAGGCCACCACATAACAAGAGACAGGAAATGTGTATGTGTCTGAATGTTTACTTCCTTCTCTTTTCTTCTATCAGCATTCACTCATAGGGGTTCCATGCTAGCAATTCTGTCTAAACCCAATCAATTTCTGAAGCCCCCTCACAAACCCCTGAAAGCTGTAGCACTGCCTGATTCGAGGTCGCAACATTCCAGTTCCAGGGTATCCAACGCCCTGCTCCGGCCTCTGTGGGGACGGCACACATGGTGCACATATGTACATCCAGGCAAAACAGACATGCACATAAAAATAAATAAAAAAAACCTCAAAACCCGAAACAAAACCAAGGGCCGCAGAGATGACACAGTGGTTAAGAGCACTGGCTGCTCCTCTGAAGGAACCAGGTTCAAGTCCCAGCACCCACATGGCAGCTCACAACTGTAACCCAGTCCCAGGGGACCCAAGAGCTGTAACGTGACACCAATAAAAACTGTGTGGTGTTGGTATACAGACCTATCTATCAAGGGAAGAGAATAGCACAGAAGTAGATATATACATATATGGACAGTTGTTTGTAATCCAAGTAGGAAGGTGGTTTCGTGGGTGAAAAGTTGCCTTTTCAAAATGGTAATGGAATCTTTAGATAGCTACACATGAAATTTCGATTTCTATTCACACTCATCTGGTACTTACTCTTGTAAGAGCTAACTGAGCCCCGGGCACTGTTTCCTCTGTTCATGGGCTTTCCTGGGCACCTGGTGCCATATTTATAGCACTAGGCACATGTTCTCTTCCATGGAGCTGGTCCTTCCTAAGATGGCATCTCACTGTTGTGCCAGTGGGCACATTTCTCGTCTGGCAGGTTCACAGCTGGGCTAGGTTGTTGATAGGTTTTTACCCCAATAGCCTGCATGATACCTTCTGGAACTGAGTGCTGGTCAGCAGGGAGGCTCCCAGCTCAGTTCCAGCTTGATTTCTTTGTGTCCTTATCTATGTATGTTGTCTTTGGCAATAGTGTCTTACTATAAGTTCTGGTGGGAAGCCAAGAGTGGTGGTAATAGCCTGTGTTGTCTTGGGATCCCTGGGAGCTCCCTGGCTAATAGCTCATAGAGAGCCACCCTGCCACCCCCACCCGGGGCTGGGATTTTGATTTAATAACCTGTGACAACTGGAAGCAGGGTTTCTACATACACACCATATCTCTAAGTTCCTTAAATAAGTCTTTTTTTTTTTTTTTTAGTTTGCTTTAAAATAGTGGGCTCCAATATGGCTTTTCCCAAATCTTTAGCTTTGGTTGATGCTTCTGCCTCCCTGTCTTCACCTCTTATACTGGGGACTAGATTTTAACACACAGATTTTTGGGCGGGAGGAGACTGGTTGTCTTAGATGGCCTCACTTGCCTGGATTGTGGTTGACTCATAACGTAGACAGTTGGTGTATGTTTGTTCAGCTTCGAGTTGGCTCTCCCTGGCTGTCTGGACCAGGTTCCAGAGGCAGCAATAGAGGACGAGCCCAAACAAGCAAGAATGTGGGCAGTGGGCTAAAGCTAGTCACGCAAGTGAGGCCAAACCTGAGGAAGAGAGGGTCATAGATGCTATCTCCTTAGGGGAAAAATGCAAAGACTCTGTAGCCAATGTCTGTAATTTCACCCGAGGTTGTTGAACAGAACTTGTGCAAGTTTAGAGTACTTATGGCTCAGGTGGCATCAGGAATGTGCCAGCAGCCTCAGTTACTCATGACCGAGGAGGTGCATCTGATGGTCTTAGGGAAGCTTGGGGACCACTCTCCCCAGATTACAAGGCTTCTGTATTTCTTTTGATATCCTAGAAGCATTTGATAAATGACTCTCTGACTCTGCCGTTTATAGAAACACCCGCACCTCGTTCCTTAAGGCATCTCTGGGAAATTTTGTCCCCTTGATCCCCACTCCCAAGTCAGGGCCTGATCTTTCTGTTATCTATACCTGGAGGTTTTTCTGGGAGTGTTGCTGGGCCTCTTTGATATGGATACAATCTATCAATAACTCCAAACATAACCGTCTTTCTGCAGTGTCTTTCCACCTTCTCAGACTCTGCAAAAAGCCTTCAATAAACTATCCTGACACAACCGCTTACCCATCAGACCCCGTAACTGTTTATCTTTCTTTTAAATTACTCCCAAGCTCCATAATGCATTTTGTCTGATAAAAATTATCGGCATGAGACTTGTCTTTGCTTCTCCAGAAATACTAAGTTCTTGACTTAGGAGATGAAACTCAACAGAACAGCTTCTCTCTGTGAGGGCTGTTATTGGATTAACCAGGAACATTTGCTAGTGAACACAGGTAATTAGCCCCTTAAACTAAATTCTTTAACATGGGAAGCTTCTATTTTGTATTTTAAAGGAAAATGCACAGGGTGCCTAGTTCTCCCCTCCCTCTTCCCCCTCCCCCATGGTAAGTATCTGTGTACATATAGACCTTCTTTAGAAGCCTCTATGGGCCCCAGTCCTTCCCAGAGTTCCAGATATGTGGAGTGATTGTGGTAAGCCGGGCCACCGGGAACAGTTATGTGGATCCCTTGTTTCTCAAGGCATTGTCTTCTTTGAGGGATGACAGCCTTTTTAATTCTCCAGTGTTGTCTCAGTATCAAGAGGTGAGGAATGGGACAGAAAAAAAGAAGAATGTTTTAGTGTGTATGAAGTTACATTTTTGTGTTCAATAGAGCCATGTGTTCTGCTAGGGTGGTATCAATGTCCATTTTTCTTCTCTTTGGAGAGTGGACTTTGAGAGAGTTGGACAGTGTCCCATTGAGCACAGTGCCAGAGGGAGCTCAGTTAATAAGCTGCCATTCAGAACACTACACTGGCCCTGTGTGGGAAGTGGGTGGCATGTGAATAGAGCAGCTGTCCCCAGCTGGCCAACGACAATCTATTGATTGATGTCAAAGCCATAGCTGGCTATGCGTCATCCTCATCTGCAATGTCGCCATCAGCCTCTTTTCAAGATCTTCCCCCCTTTCTTTCATCCTTTCTTCCCCCACCCTACCCTTCCATTCCTCTTCCTTCTCCCGTGTAAGGATCACCTCAAAGACAGTTACTCATGAAGGCTCTTTGAAACTCCTCCTGTGAGACTTAGAGTTCAGCAGAGATATTCGAGCCTGTCAGCTTCCTCATACCCCAGAATCCTTTGTTTCCACCACAGGTACTCAGGAGCTTGCATAGTCAGATACCCAGATAAATAGTCAGCAACTTTCTGGCAGCGTGTAGTCACGTTAGAAAGGCAGAAGATGTCAGTGAGTTTCTGAAGGCGTGCACAGGGCATTGTCTTGGGGCTTGAACTATTGACATGTAAAAACATTAATGTGCACAGATATATGATGCAGCCTAGTTCGTGGGCTCAGTGTTTCAGACTTTTTTGAAAAAACCAATTCTTGTTTTCTGGAACAGCAGACGGGCTTAGTAAGGTTAAGCACACACATCGGAAAGGGATAGAGCGACCCTCACAGGGCAGGCATACAGAGGGTCTGGGGCGACTGCGTTTGAAGAGTTGGTGAAAACAGCTCTTACAGGCTATTCTGAAATGGTGATTTGTGGGTTCAGGGCACAGATGAGTCAGTGTTACTGGGGAGAGGGGTCAAAGCGGCCTAGTGGCTGCTGAAGCGTTTCTTTCCTCACGGCATCCCCTTTGTGGCCTGGCATTCTCTTCTCTTCATGCTCTGACATGTCCACTCCCTCCAACTCTCACTTCTCTCACGACTCTCCCTCAGGAGCTGGAATGTGAATCAGCAGGCCCAGTGGCCGGGGTGGAGGAGGGGGTGCTGGGCTCATCTGTGATCAGGCTTTCTCACCTCCAGGAGAATCCATAATCTGCTTTCTCTCCACCAGATTAACTATCCTGTCTGCCTGTGGGTCATGACAACCACCTCCTGGACTCAGACACAGTCTTCTCAAATCCCAGCCCATTTGAGTTTAAGTTATGGTAGTCCAAGACAGTCATGTTCTGTTTTCTCTTGCTGTAACAGGGTGTTGGGGACCGGGTAATTTGGGATGGAAAAGGTTTGTATCAGCTTACAGTTCCAGAGGCTGGGAAGTCCAGGAGAATGCTGCTAGCAACTGCTCAGTTGTGTGGTAAAGATTTCTTATGGATTCAGTTCATGGTTGAAAGAGAAAACTGAGCCAAAAGGCCTCAACTGTTAACCTGTCTTTAAGTATATATCTATTTTGGTGTGAGTACCTTCCTGTATGTACACTGCATTTGTGCATGGGGCTCACGGAGGCCAGAAGAAGATGTTAGATTTCCCTGGAGTTACAGGCAGTTGTGAGCCACCATGTGGGTGCTGGGGATTGAACTCAGGTCCTCCACTAGAGCAGCAAGTGCTCCTCACTAGAGCTGTCTCTCCAGCCCCTTCTTCTAAGAGTCCATGCAGGGGAGCTGAGTCCCATGACCTAAACACACCCCACTGGGCCTGCCCTACTTCCCAACATTGGCATTAAGCCTCCGCATGGGATTTTATGGTGACCATGTTCACACTTCGGTAAAGGTCAAACAAAAGAAAAGCATCTCTTTGGAAAGACTGTGCTCATTCTGACTAGCGCTGGCATGCTGGGCAGGCCGTGACCGGGTCCAAGCTCAGCCACTTTTAAAAAGTTACAGAAACACGGTATGAGCTGTGTGAGCAGAGCTCACAGTTGGAGGCAGAAGTGTAAACAAGACTTCTTATTGCTGCAGCATGCTGGGTCTTTTATTTTTCAAAAATTAAGGGCTGGTGACATGGCTCGTGGGGTAAGGGCATTTACCTCTACACCTGACACCTGAGTTATCTGGGACTCACAAGGAGGAGCGAGAGAATCACTGCCTGCACATTGTCACCTGAGCTCCACACAGAGGCGGTGGTGTAGGTGCACAACACACATGTAAGGGTGGAGCCTTGCTGGAGGAGCAGGCCCTGAGGCTTATGGCCACACTTTGTGTTTTCTCTCTGCTCTGGGAGATGCAATGCGACCAGCCAGCCTCCTGTTCCTGACACCATGCCTTCCTTCTCTCTGGAACTGTAAGCCCAAATAAGCCCTTTGTCCCTCAGGCTGCTTTTGCCAGGGTATTTATCAGAGCAACGAGAAAATAACGAAGACCCACAGTACTAGGTTTCATTTTTCCTTTCTTCCCATGTCTCTGCCATCTGTCCCCTCCTTTGTAGTATTTAACCCATCATGGCTCTTCTCTGCATCCATCACACACACCCCATGTCCTCACCCATTTCTGCAATGCCTGCCTCTTTCCCTGTCACGGTCTCCTTAGTTTCATGTCTGTACCCCCACTCCTACATATAACACAGAGACATTATAAGCTAGCATCTGTGTATGAGAAAGAATATGTGATTTTTGTCCGAGTCCATGTCTTAGTCACTGTTCTATTGCTATGAAGAGACACCATGACCAAGGCACTCATGTAAGAGAAAGCATTTAATTGGGGGCTTGATTACAGCTTCAGAGGATTAGTCTGTATCATCATGGTGGGAAGCATGGCAGCATGCAGGCAGCCCAGGCATGGTGCTAGAAAAGTAGTAGAGAGATATGTCCTGATCTGCAGGGAGAGAGAGAGAGAGAGAGAGAGAGAGAGAGAGAGAGAGAGAGAGAGAGAGAGAGAGACTGGGTCTCTTGAAGCTTTTTAAACCTCAAAGCTCACCCCCAGTAACTCATGTCCTCCAGCATGTCTTCAACTCCTACACCTTCAAAAATAGTCCACTCACTGATGACTAAGCATTCAAATATGGGAGCCTATGGGAGCCATTCTTACTCAAACCAGTGAAGTCCAAAGTATTATATTAAAAAGGACTTCCTTGTACCTTAGGAACACTGCTAACCAAACGACTTCTTCTCCAGCCATTCATTCTGAAAGCCTGGCTCAAAAGGCAGCAAGCGTTCTGTGAGGCTCGAGTGATGGTCCCTGCACTGTCCTCACAAGACTCAGCTTGCTTTTGTACCGAATGTTCCATCTCCGGCTGACATTTCCGAGCACTCCAGTGAAACAGGGTGCTGCCCTAGGGTGGCGGCTAGAAACACCCACAGCCTGTTCTGCCTCATTAGGGGGACTTTGGTTTTGAGGTCAGTGCACCTTTTATACAGTCTTCAAAAATTCCGGTGTGTGTGTGGAGCAGAGGGCAGGCCAGTCACCCCAGAACATCTTTAAATTGAAGAATAGCTGTAACCTCTTTGCTTTAGGCTTATTTAAAGTTAAATTTACCGTAACTGGGTAAAACTAAAATAGAAAGGCTGTTGCCTTCATATAATTCAGTTAAAAATCATGTTTAAATGGTGCATCAGATAGCCTGGTCGTGAGGGATATATATATTTGGAAGTTATGTTACAGGGATGAGGAGATGGTTCAGTGGGTAAGATAAGGACCTGAATTAGATCTCCAGCATGCATGTAAAAACAAACAAACAAACAAGCAAGCAAGCTGGGCCTGGCTGAATGGGGTCTGTAAACCCAGCACTGCAGGGGCAGAGACAGGAAGATTCCAGGGCTTGCTGGGTCCAGGTTCAGTAGACAGCGATAGACAGGACATCTGACCGCTTCCTCTGGCTTCTCTGTGTGTGCATATGTGTGTGCACTCCTCCAGATGCACATGGCTCCCACACACAAGAAAGTTGTGATATTGTACAGAGATGAGGGATGTACTCATCCTTAAAGTCTGAAACAGAATTTAGAGGAATTGAGTGGACCACAGGATGTAACTGAAAATCTTGATTGTTTTCCTTTGTGACCAAGAGTCTTGCAGTGTGGATCTACCATTTACACTCACTGGAGACCTGTTGGGGCGGAACTTGAACACTCAGACCAAAGGGATCTGAAAGTTCATGCTGAAACTGAATCTTCACTGTGTTGAGAGAGGGACCCTCCCTGAAGTGGTGAAGTCACAAGAGCATCACGCTCACGGGTGGGTCCCTAACTATAACAGAGCTGCAGGGACTCATCACCGTTTCTTTCTGTCCACCTTCTTTTCTGTGTGAGAAAGCAGCGGTGAAAGACAGTAGTGACGCAGCGGGCCCTTACCTGTCCCTAAAGTTGCCGCCGCCGTCTTGATCTCGTACCTCTTGGTTTCTGGAACTATGGCATGTAAATTTGTGCTCTTTATAGCTTACCCAGCCTCAGATCTTTTGTTATAGCAATATTCATGAATTAAAAGTCAGTCACTGTTCATTAAGACCCATGATGGTGGAGACGGAGGTAAAAATGTAGCAAAGGGTATGACAGGGATACGCGTCATAGCCAAGCACTCGGGGCTGAGAAATGCTTCTTGGAGCTTGTATTTAACTTGAGGAACGGGAAGTGACTCCACATGTGAGGAAGGAAGGAAGGCACACTCCAGAAGAAAAATCTTGGCTAGGGGAAGACAGGAGGTGTGAAAGTCGGCAGCAAACGTTGGAGTAGCCAGAATCCCAGGATGAGCAGACCTGCAGCCTGGGGACAGTGGCTAGAAATGAGACCAAGCGGGGGAAGGTTTTGCATGAAACGTCTTATCTTCAGATGATCATTCCTGCCACATTCTGTCAGTCTGGGCGCTGTCCTGGAGGCACTGAAGTGGAAAACTTGGGAGGGGAAGCTGAACACAGTGGCCAAGGAAGGGGACACTGAGCCTGAACTGAGTGGAGGAGGAGAGGAATGGAGACGAAAGGATGGGCCTGGGAGATCCCTGGGTAGCAACCCATGGATAAGTGTCTCTGGCTGTGAGTGTGGGAACAGTCAAGGATCAGCCCTTGCTTGGGACATGGCATTCCAGTACCACCATACGTTGGGCATTGGTTACAGTGGGTGGCCTACAAAGTGCATGTTGGACTTCAATGGCCACCGCAGTGGTATTAACATCCTTGCCTCATATATTGAAACCGTAACTGCCAAGGACTATATTTAAAAATAGGGTCATTAGGAGGCCATTAGGGGACCAGGATCTCCTGAATTTGTGCTTCCTTTTTCTTGCTCTCTCTATCATTCTTGGACAGTGTCCAGATGAGCCTGTATGAATCTTCCGGTTCAGAGATTGGCTGTCCAGCACAACATAGTGTAGGGCTCTGTTTGGAATTGTTTCATAACTAAAGCTAAAAGGAAATAGGTACTAGAATATTCTTCTTGGAACATCAAAATAATGTGTTAATTTAAGAAAAAAAGTGATTCACAGGTGACCTTGTATAATATTTAGCTTTTGAAATGCAACACAGAGCTTTTATCTGGTTTTTAGACTTACTTGGAAATGGTTGTATCTAGCAAAGATAAAAGACTTCCAGCTGGGATAACTATCCTATAATTAGTGATGTGTCTTTAAAAGGGAAACCAGAAATTATTGGAGACAGTGATGTAAAAATCTCTACATTTCTACAATATGTGTGTTGCTAACATGACGGACTAAGCCCTACATGTAGCACTGAAAACACACACACACATACACACACACACACTTGTTGGCATAGCTTCTCTTGTTGGTGTATTAGAGAAAGCCACTGTTTTTCCTGTTGATCTCAATAGAACTCCCTGGAAAGCACATCTTAATTTTGTGAATTTCTGCCCAAAGCACATGGAAGGTTTGTCATGGTGCTGCGATCTGAAGGAGGGAAATGGTGAGAATTCCCTATGGCTAACCTCAGAGGCACAGCTGTTGACTGTTAGTCTTCCCTTCACTAGGCAGTTCAGCCCTTCCTTCCTTGGTGCATCTACAACACTCAGCTTGTATCAGCTTCATTTCCTGTGTTGTACTGAAAGGATGATTTTGTATACCATTCTCCCCCGCAGGCCACTGGCAGACATGTTGGTGGTTTGCACACCGGACGGTGGTTCCTAACACAACTAGTTAGGGAGACTGAAAAAGAAAATGTCTGTGACAGATAGGAGGAGAGCAGGATGGACAGGGAAGGCCTTCAGAACATTGCCAGGTCTGTCCCTGGGAGTGAAAGGACAGCGGAAGAGAAGGAGGGATCTTCAGTTGATCAGAAGCTGCCGGGCAAGAGTCCGGTGGGAGGGTGGGGGTGGGGTCCGGGTGGGGGTGGGGTCCCCACCCAACAAGGAGCCAGCACTGCTTTCCTTGGTGCTCAGCACCCCTGGCAGCTGTGCGTGTGGACACCATTGTGCTGGGGGCATCTGAGCAAAGATGAGTTGGTTGTCCTAGTCTGGCCTCAGAACAAACACCAACACCAGGTAGAATTTAAAGCCGTGGCAGTGGTCTGGGGCTACCAGAGCGCTGCAGTAATTCATTGTACATGAGACTGTAATTTATGACATAAGGACATTTTCATACAAGTATCTATTGTATGCTGAGCACACTCCATCCCAATTCTCCCTACCTTTCTCTTTCATATCTCTCCTTTTCTTTTGCCATAGTCTCACCGTGTAGTTCAGGCTAGCCTGGACCTCACAGTCCTACTGCTTTAGTCTCTGGAGTCCTGGGATTGCAAGCATGTGCTAGCATGTCTGGCTCTGATAGGTTTTTCTGAGGGAGAGCTCAGTGGCTCCCTGCATAGCTGCCACTGTCCTCATGGATGCTCTTGACATCGTCCAGTTCCAGCTGGATAGGATGGCTGCTGATTCCCAATCATGTCGTCCTATTATCTTAAAATCCAACAAGTTTAGGGACACAGCTCCTCCAATCTGCTCATGTTTCATGCGCCAGCTGGGGATGTTACGTTTATTTTGGTAAACAAGAAGGACACAGACAAGTGCTGTGTGAGGGAAGAAGAGAGATGGAGGGAGTGGAAAGGGCTGGTCTGGAGGAGTGGGGGTTTCTAGACTGAGTGAAGTGTTAAGTGTGTGGAGGCCCGATGTTGGGACAGAGCCATGTACCTACTGCTAGTGTCCTGGAGGCCCAGGTCAGAAAGACTTAAACTGCCTGTGGTCACAGAACCAGTGTCTACCAGTGATGAAGAGGCAGACACCAGGAGCCTGGCTCTTTAGTTCCTGTCCTAAGTCTTTCGTGCAGAGCAGGGTCTATGCTGTCGGACTGGCTCAGTTTTCTAACTACATAAGAATGGAAGTGTTAGGATGCTTCGTGTACATATTAGTTAATCTTCTCATTACTCGGATCAAATACTTGGCAAAAAGCAACTTATGGAGGAAGGATTGACTTTGGCTTACAGTTTGAGGGGATGCAGTTCATATGGGTGGGGGGAAGGTCTAGTGTCTGGTGGCTTCTCAGTGGCAGGAGCATGTGGTGGCTTGCTTGCAGGAGGCCGAGAGAGACAAGGGCTGAAGTGGAACTTGGCTATAGCCCTCCAGGCACCCTCCCACCCCCCAGTGACCCACTTCCTCCATCTACGTCCCACCTCCTAAAGGTTCCACAATCTCCCCCAATAACACCTCCAGCTGGGGGCCAAATACACAAACACAGAAGCCCGTCGGGGTACATTTTGCATTCAAACCGGAACAGATGTCCACCCTTCTCTCCTGTTAGAGCCCACACCTGAACTTCCAGTTCTGGGAGGTTCCTAAGATGTTGGAAGCCAAATAGAAAGGAAAATGTAGAAGAAAACTTAGCGCGGAGGTGATCCTGTTCCGCATGGATGTATGGAGGCATTTGTCAGCTGCTAGAGCTGTTTCCTTCAGAGAGCTGCGAGGCCAGGACCTGTTCCAGATCTCTCTTTGGTTTTTATGTGGTTACCGTCCCTTCTTCCTGGCTTGCACGTGGGTAGAAACACCTTGCACCAACAGTTGTTCAGGGAAATCTCCCATATGGACAATCTGACTTACTGAGTTAGGGCCCAGACCCATGGCCTCATCTTAACCAACTGCAGTTAAAATGGCTTCTATTTTCAAACAAGGTCACATGCATTTCAACACATGAATTTGGGGTGTGGGGACATAATTCAAGTCAAAGCAACCTCCTACACAATCCCTCTTTCTATCTTTCTGTCGGCACAAATCAGATGACAGCAATGACCTGGCTATGGTGAAATAACCCATATTATAAACTCTAGGGTTACTGGAACTGGCCTTTTTGTTAGTCCCACAGAATTAATGCTGTCTTAGCTTGTTCATGTTGGTAAATAAATGCTATAAAGATAAGATATGATACAGGCTGTTATAATGTAGAATCAATGGAATCCAGTGGAGTTCTGTGGTTGATGACGGTGACAATGAACCTTAGTCTGGGGCACATGTGTCTTTCACAGGGAGATTGGTCTGAAAAGGGGAACAGATTTATTAACCTCTCTCCTCAGGCCTCATTAGTGGGAATGTCGCCAGGGGTAACTGAAGTTTTTCTCTTTGTGAAACAGATGTTTGCCTTGAACATGATGTATGGATTAAAAGCTTTTCCAGCAGATGAATAGAACACACAGGTTGGCTCCACAGCTATCTCCTGGTCTTAATGACACTCTGGGTTCTGAGAGCTGACATTCAAACATGCTGCTCTCTGGCCATAGCTGACCCGCTCTCGAATCCTTTGATTGAAGAATTTTATGAAGATTCTTTCCATGATGATTGATGTAGAACTAAGGTCATGGTTATGGTGCCATATGATTAGGGTTGTCATTTTTGTGCCTTTCTTCTAGAAAGGGTAGCTGATGGCAGCAATCCCATTTCATCCAGTTCTTCCCAGGGGGGAACAAATATTTGTGATATAATCAAAGGGAATCCAAGAATAGCAAAGATCCCGATAGCGACATCTGGAATGTGACACTGTGACCTTGGAATGGCTCACCCAGTTTAGAGACATCCTCAGCCGAGAGGCTGTCACTGTAATCGTCGTTACTGCGCTCACAAATCACTTCGCAGCATACAAAACACTTCCAAATATTCAGGCCCGTTTCCTCTCTCTGAAGAGGCCTCTATTGGCTGTTGGGGAACTAGAATCTCATGAGAAAAAGTAAATCATGTATTCCGACCTTGGGACAGATGGGGTGTATATCAGGGCATTTATGGGGACCAGATACTGGGTCTTTGGCAGAGAAAGGCTCAGAGCCATTAGCTGCCCCAAATTTCCTACTTCTGGGCTCATGAAGGTTGATCTTGACCTGTCAAGAGGATGCCAAAGCTGTACTCTTCCCAGGAAAAAAAGCACTCCTGTCAATCCAAGTCCACAGTGAGATTCTATGGTTAAAACTGTGAAATTTGTGCTATTACATCACTAACAGTAAAATGGGTAGGACTTGAGAATATCATGGCCAGTGAATTAGAGGCAGAAAGATATATGTTGCATGTTCACTGTTATAGGTGGAAGATAAAATAAAGTGAATTTTAATGTACAAGAGTGATGGCTAGAGGTTGAGAAGGTTGAGGGATAAATTATGGGTACAAAAATGCAGTTACATAGGAGAGAGACGGCCTAGTGTTCTTCAGCAATGGGGATGACTGAGTCTCACAATAGCCTATTGTATATTTTATGAATGACTTGAAGAAAGGAACTCAACGGCTGCAACTCACAGGAATAATAAGCAAATGGAAAACTAAATTATCCTGATTTGCATACATGTATTCAGGAATAATTGCCACATAGTACCCCATAGATATGTACAACAACAGAGCTTGGATTCTAAGCCAGTTTTCCTCGACTTGAAATGTGACCTTCCTGTGGCTGTGGGCTGTTTGACCTCTCTGAGCTCCTTAACTGTAAAAATAAAGCAACACTAATACTTACTTTGTAAGTTCCTAAGAGAATATATTAGTATTTGCTAAGGACCAGGGGCATTGTTTCACATATACAACATCCCACATAGGTGTGTGTGTGTGTGTGTGTGTGTGTGTGTGTGTGCGTGCGCGCGCACACATGCATATGTGAGCAGTCAGTTTTGCTGGACTCACGTGGAGCCTCTGGCTTAAGGCAAAGAGGAGTGGTCTCTTTTTTTTTTTTGAATTTATTTTATTTTATTTTACAATATAATTCAACTTTACATATCAGCCATAGATTCCCCCTTTCTCCCTCCTCCCGTCCCGCCCCCCTCCCCCTGTGAGCAGTGGTATCTTGCTGGTGACTACTTAACCAAGTGGTCTCACTCTTGGGTCCCAGTGCCCCAACCTGGGCTACTCAGTGACTAGTGCTTAATTGTTGTCAGGGTTCCCCAGTAATCCATCAGGGGACCCCTCACTTCCAGATTTCCCTTCTCTGGGTTTATTTCCTCAGGTTAACGGAACACATCATTTGGAGCCTCCTGGAAAGGGTGCATGGGGGTGGCTGGGTGAGATTTGGAGACATTGTGTTTATGAAAATCTATTTCACTCCTGAATTTAACTGACATTGAGCTGGTAGAGGCTTCTAAGTTAGAAACCGTAATCATAATTTCCTCTTCTGTTGGAAGGCATTGCTCTCTTGTCTTTTTGACTCCTGAGCCATCTGATCCCTGACTGCATGTGACTTTTTTGTGCAGGCTTTGAGACTGTTGTTCTCATGCTCTGAAGTTTCTTGCTGATGTGACCTTTGGCAGCTCCATTTTAACCAATTGTTATGAGAAAGTGGTGAGTCCCTGCAACTTGAAAATGCCTGTCTTCAGCTCTGATTTTTTTTTCTTTTCTTTCTTTTTAAGATGAGGCATTCTGTGTCTCAAGCTGTCCTCAAAGTTAGCAAACAGTTATTTCCTTTCAATATTCCATTGATATTTTCCTTTTTGTCCGTTTTACCCAGTTTGAAATTTCTTTTTATTTAAGATTAAACCATTACACTGGCCTGCCAACATTCCTTAACTTCCTTTCATGATCTCTACACCATGCTAGAGTTTGTCAGTCTTATCTCCTAACACTTAATTTGCGTGATAATGTTTATAAATTTCTAAGACTCATTTTCATTTCTTTCTTGAATCTTCTTTTTTAAAAAGGTAGCATCCTGTCATTGTTTTTAGATACAAACTTTTCTTACCTCTCCAATGAGACAAAAGCCGCCTTAAGTTTCCTTTTCTCTCTGAGTGGTATGTGAAAATATCATAGCTAATAATTTTTGGAACATGGATTGAAACTCTGGCAGTCTGACATCGGAGCTGGCTCTTTTGACCGTTCCACTAAAATGCCTTTGTTTAAACAAACACTGGATGCTTGCCAGCCACAGGAGCTGATTGGACACAAACATCATATTTTTTCCATTCTGAAACCTTACCAAAAACTAAATGAGAAGATTAAAAACAAAACAAAACAAAACAAAGACAAACTCATAAGAGAGAATAAGATGGGAAATAATAGCAACAAAATATAGGAAGTCAGATAATTCACACAGTAAGCTTAACACAGTACACACAGATATATAATCAATGCCCAGAATAATTTGTTTTACCATTTCTCAATTTATTTTCATATTCTCATTTATTCTTCAGAAATAATTTATGAAATAAATGTAAGTAAGCTCACTTAACAATGAGGAAATTGAGGATTGAAAAGGTATTATTCCTCCTTTAAAAATCATAAAATAAAATATGACAAGATAAAACAAAAACTAGCACACCAGAATTGAACAAAACAAACAGTAGGAGAAGAGCCCAAGAGAAGGCACAAGAAACAGAGGTCCACTCTTTTTTTTTTTGAGACAAGATTTCTCTGTACAGTTTTGGTGCCTGTCCTGGATCTCGCTCTGTAGACCAGGCTGGCCTTGAACTCACAGAGATTCACCTGGCTCTGCCTCCTGAGTGCTGGGATTAAAGGCATGCGCCTCCACAGCCCGGCCCAATGGTCCACTCTTACACACATGTAGAAATCCCACAAACACACTGAACTGGAAGCCATCATAAACACACAGAGGACTTGGGGCTGACCTGGTAGGCCCTGCACATGCTGCCTTTGTCTTTGTGAGCTCACACGAGCTTTGCTCATGTTGATTTAGAGGGCCTTGATTTCTCGGTGTCCTCCAGCCCCTCTGGCTCTCAGATTCTTTCTGTCTTCTCTTCCCCAGGGTTCTCTGAGATCTGAAGGGAGGGATTTGATGGAGACATCCTGTTTAAGGCAGAACGTTTCAAGGTTTCTCACTCTCTGCATAATGTCTGGCTATGGGTTTCTTTATCTGTTCCCATCTTCTTGAGGAAGAAGATTCTCTGTCAGTTTGTGGAGGGCAACCTATAGTCTTGGCAACAGCCTAGGTTGTTTGGGGATTCCCATGGACTCCTTTGGCCAACAACTCAATTAGACGTAACCCAGTTCCAGTACTGAAAACTTCATCTGGTGGCAAAAGATTTCTGTAGGGGCTGTGTCTCTCCCAATATTTGGCATTTTCGTTTGGATAGCCTTCATGTATGCGTATGCTTTAGGAAGCCTCTACTATATTAGGTTTCTGTACTCTCCCTTCGATGGCCTTTAATTTTATCTGTCCCTCCCTACATTCCCCCTCATCCTCTTCTCTCCTTCCCCTCCCCATTTGATTCTCCCTTTCCAGTCTCCCCTCTACCCGTATTTATCTGCTCTGTCCCCTTCCTAGTGAGGTCTCTCTGTTGTCCCTAGTCTCTAACTTTACATACAGCCTTGTGGTTCTACAGGCTGTAGATTGGTTATCATTGACTTAAAAGCTAATATCTACATATAAGCAAATACATAGCATGCTTTTCTTCCTGGGTCTAGGCTACCTCACTCAGGATAATTTTTTTCCAGCTCCATCCACTTACCTGCAAATTTCATGGTCTTATTTTTTACACATACTCCATTGCATAAACGTATCACATTTTCTTTATCCATTTTTCTGTTGAGGGACATCTAGGTTGTTTCCAGTTTCTGGCTGCTATGAATAGAGCAGCTGTGAACATGGCTGAGCAATTATCCCTGTGATAGGAAGAAGCATCCTTCAGGAATGTGTCCAAGAGTGGAATAGCTGTATCTTGAGGTAGATTGATTCTCATCTTCCCGAGGAACTGCCACACTGATTTCCATAGTGGCTGCACAAGTTTGCACTCCCACCAGCAATGGAGGAGTGTTCCCCTTGCTCCACATTCTTGCCAACATGAGCTGTCACTTGTGTTTTTGATCTTGGCCATTCTGACAGGTATAAGATGGAATCTCAAAGTAGCTTTGATTTGCATTTTCCTGATGGCTAAGGATGTTGAACAATTCTTTAAGTGTTTTTCTGTCATTTGAGTTTCCTCTTTTGAGAATTCTCTGTTTAGATCTGTACCCTATTCTTAAATTGAGTTATTTATTTTCTTGATATCTAGTTTTTTGAGTCCTGTAGATATTTTGGATATTAGGTCTTTATCAGATGTGTCATTGGTAAAAGTGATAAAAATCTTTCTCTGTTCTGTAGGCTGCCATTTTGTTCAAATGACACTGTCCTTGCCACCCAGAAGCTTTTCAGTGTCATGAGGTCCCATTTATTATTTGTTGATCTTAGTGTCTGTGGTATAGGTTCTCTGTTCAAAAAGTCTTCCTTGTGCCAAGAAGTTCAAGGCTATTCCCCACTTTCTCATATATCAGGTTCAGTGTAACTGGCCATATGTTTAGGTCTTTGATTTATTTGCAATTGAGTTTTGTGTAGGGTAATAAGTATGGATCTATTTGCATTCTTCTACATGTAGCAGTCCAGTTTGACCAGCACCATTTGTTGAAGATGCTGTCTTCTTTCCAGTGTATATTTTTGGTGTCCTTATAAAAAATTATGTGTTCTTAGATGTGTGGATTTGTATCTGGATCTTCAATTTGATTCCATTGATCAATGTGTTTGTTTTTCTGCCAATTCCATGTGGTTTTTATTACTATAGCTCTGTAGTAGAACTTGAAACCAGGGATGGTGATACCTCTGGCAGGGTTTTTTTTTAATTTAGGATTTTTTTTTAACTATCCTGTTTTTTTTTCTTTGTTTGTGTGTGTTTCTATACGAAGCTCAAAATTGTCCTTTCAAGATCTGTGAAGAATTGTGTTGGAGTTTTGATGGAGATTTAATTGAATCTGTAGATTGCTTTTGGTAGGATGACCATTTTTACTATATTAATCCTACCAATCCATGTAGATGCTCAGCATTATTAACATAGAAACTGAAATGACTTTCCCCCAACTCATTCTGTGCATGCTGTGTATGACTGAAGAGCTTCCTCATACTTTTTGTTTTCAAATTCAAATGTTAAAGAGGAAAAAATTGTAGTGATATAATTTTTAGACTCAATTGTTTTCTATTCTATAGAAAAATCTGATGGATAAGCTATAGAAAACAGGAATAAATGATCAAAAATATGCCCATTACATAACTCAGTGGTAGAGGACATGTTAGAAACTCATAGCTTAGTTCAGCTAGAAAATTCCCATAGAAATTTCTGTATGAAAAGAGCACAGTTTCTATATTATGATGAAGTTAGATAATGTCAATAAATGCTTACTAAATGTTGTAAAACTCCTTGGAAGCTTATTGTCTTAGTTTTATTTCCTGTCATTGTGATAAAATTCCCCAGCAAAAGCAAGTTTAAAGGAGAAAGTATTTACCTGTCCTATAATTCCAGGTTCAAGTCCATCATTGCAAGGAGGTCAAAGCATTGGGAACTTAATACAACTAGTCCCACCCACAGTCAAGAGCAGAGAGAGCATGCTTTGCATGTATTCTTGCCAGTGTTCGACTCACTTTCTCCTTTTATAGCCCAGGACCCAGGAACAGCACCACTCACTTTTAGGCTGAGCATTCCCATGTCCATTAATGGAATCAAGACCATCCATCAGAGGCATGCCCACAGGCCAACCTAACCTAGACAGGCCCTCCTGAGACTCTCTTCTAAGGTGATGCTAGGTTGTGTCAAGTTTGTGATGAAAACTAACAGTCACAGGGATCCCAATGAAACTTCAGTGTATGCCTTGAAGACTTGTGCTGGATGATGGGTGTTTATTAGTCAGCTACAAATCAAAGCATAATTTAGTCATGATATTAGCAGAGCTACAAGAGAAGGAGTTGGACTGCAAGCTCAGCAAAGGGAACGACTAAAACCAGCCGAGGCACTGGGCTCAGACCGCACAGATGGTGGGGCCTTGAACTTGAGTTTGAGGTTGCACCACAGGTGGTTGCTCTGTGTCCTGGCTGGTTTTATGTCAACTTGACACAAGCTAAAGTCATCTGAGAGGAAGGAGCCTCAATTGATAAATGCCTTCACAAGATCTAGCTGTAAAGGCATTTTCTCGGTTAGTGATCCAAGGGGGAGGACCCAGTCCATGGTGGGTGGTGCCATCCCTGGGCTGGTGGTCCTGGGTTCTAAGGTAAACTGAGCAAGCCATGAGGAGCAAGCCAGTAAGCAGCACCCCTCCACAGCCTCTGCATCAGCTCCTGCCTCTAGGTTCCTGTCCTGTGTGAGTCCTGTCCTGACTTCCTTTGGTGATGAACAGCAATGTGGTAGTGTAAGCCAAATAAACTCTTTCCTCCCAACTTGCTTTTTGGTCATGATGTTTCACTGAAGCAATAAAAATCCTAACTGAGACACTGTTTGAAGAATTGAAAAGTAAAGTCCTAAAATGAAAAAAAGTTAATGTTTCATACAAGTCTTGTTTGGCATTCAGTATTGTCCATTTGGTCTTTTGCTATATCTGTGACAGGGCTGAGCAGTTTAACTGTTCTTAAAATAATTCATTTGCTGGTATTATTTCACAAGTAAACAGTAATATTATTAAGGATAGAGATATCTCCTTTTTTCTTATTTTGTTCATACCAAACTGTATTACATCATATTAATATATTTGTATTTCCCCTATAATTAATTTGTCTCACACTACCAGTTCATATTAAGTTCTCTGCAAATACTTGATTGATCATGTGGGGAAAAACTCAAGTGTAAAAGGAAAGCCAGAATCAAGAAAACATTAGAATTCTAGGATTGCCAAATTATTTAAAAAAAATATCCTTGAACTTGGCTAGGAGTTTTTATCTTTTCAGTGGATGAGTCTAGAAACTAAACAGAAAACAAAGCCCACATTATCATCAACAGGAATGTGTGTTTGATATCAACTGAAAATTGAGCCACTCAAGAAATGGCTTCCTTCTGCCCCACGTGCTCCCATGGAGATGTCTGAACTTGGAAGTTCTAAGAAAGAACAGTGGTGGAGAGAGTCTAAACCGGCGCTAGGACTCCAAGATCCTGGGATCATTGCTTCCTGTTCTTCAGATAACGCTAATATCCTTGTGGGCTCTGTAATAGGATGAGCTTGTGGGATCGTTAAGCTGTCCACTGGACTGCTGAAGAGATTCCGTCCTCAGAATTGGGATCCAAATAGAGAAAACACTGCATTTCCTTCTTACCTACCTTCCAGAAGCTCAGATCTATAATAACATGACTTTACAGCGTTCCTTCTTACCTACCTTCCAGAAGCTCAGATCTATAATAACGTGACTTTACAGTGTGTAAGAACAAATGCCAGGTGCCACAGCCTTCACCTGCTTGACCATTGTCCTGTGTGGTACAAGGAGTCCGTGCATGAATGTGTTCCATAAAACCAAAGTAGCATTTTTGTTTCTAGAGGATTTTAGCAGGGATGGGGATCCTGGTGGATGCTTTTCTGCCTGGAGAAATGCTGAGCAAATCTCTACACTTCTGAGGGCCTTGTGAGGACAGATTCCAGGGCAATAATGTGAAACCTCATAAAGTATACGTCTTGGCAGACCAATTTAATTTTTCAGGGACATTATGGCAAGGTTGATCGATAGAGAGGAAGCCAAGTTTATAATCTGCCCAAACTTTGCAAAGATTGTAGGTCTGTGCTTATGAGAACATTCATCAGGAAATGGAAAACAAGTGGCCTCAGGGCATCCAAGTGTGGACACTGCTGGGATGGAATGCAGCTCTTCACTGAGCTCTGGCTTTGCTCCTGTGTGGGATTTGATATAGCTCCCAGGATACTGTGGGGAGGGCTGGGATGTGACGTGAGTTTCTGTAAAGCCTTGGGTGTCATCACCAAGTGACAGAAGGTAAGAGCAGCAGCAATATCTGCCCTTGTCACAAATCTTCACACTTGTGATGCATACTGCTTGGGATTTTATGTTGAGGTCTTGCGGTCCCCATTCTTCCAGCCCTCCTAACTATGGTTATTATTTTGACTGTGTCTTGGCCTTTTTGCATCTGATAACTTTCATAGCACCAAGTGGCCCAGCACCATGTCTAAAATTATCCCCTGCCCCTTTCCCCTGGCTTCATTCTCTTATAATATTCCCATATGGACAACATTGAATGAAATGAATGACCTGGTCTATCTTCTTTTGTGTTAGCTGTATTTCCTCAAGAACCACAGTACTTCTTTTCAAATATTCTTTACAATTCTGAGCAGTGTTTTACACATAGTAGGTAATTCAGGAACTTGAGGTTGAGATGCTTTCTGGATTCCTGACGGAAAGATCATCCTACATCCTCATTCTAGCCAGGGAAAGTGGTGTCCATGGGCACTGTCCCTGGGACATGCTCACTAGTGTATGCTTGTCCATCATCAGGTAATTTGCTCTGTTGCTTAAAGATGAAGGAAACAGCAATAAATGAGGCTCAAGGAAGTTGGTGATCTTGATCAGGGAGTCAGGGCTACAACAGCTGTTGGGTAAAGGATACAGAGGTGGATACTCAGTCAGATTGTGAAGTCAGGCTGTCAGAGGAAGGAGGAAGGGACTGTTTAAAGCACGAGGCTGTGCAACTCAGAGAGTTGGCGGATAGTAGAGCGGACTGTTCCAGTATGTGATCCTTGTCTGTGTTTACAGTTAGCTTTGCTGGGGAAAGCCACCATAGAGACAGAGCATCCATTTCTTAAGGAGAGACAGGGAAGGAGAGGGTTCCCCTTTAGCTTAAGTATTCAGGTATTTAGGCAAAGAATGAACTCATACTGGAGGGTTCTCAGCTAAGCCCCTCCTGACCTTGGAAAAGAACAAAGTTTGCCTGACTTTGCAAAACTTCCACATCTATTCTAATTACTGATGAAAGAGCCCCTCCACTTGTTTGTACAGAGAAACAGTACTGTTTTTAGAACAGAAATTGTCAACCTATGCATTCAGCATGACTACTTGGAAATCCAGAGTGCTTGGTGCTTTGCTGTTTGTCATTTCCGGGAAAAATTCACTTGCTGTCTACTGATGCCACAACTAAATATATGCCTGTTGCTAAGGTCTCTTTGACTTTTGTTCATGAAGATGGAGAGAATGATCTTGGTGGTAAAGAAAGAGCCTTACACTGGTGTTGCTTAGCAACCAGCAACTCATTTTCCTCCTAATTTGTTGCTTTTAAAAGACTCAGTTCACTCTGTTAGAGTGAGGAGACTGGCCTCAGTAGGCCTTTCTAACAGTGTCTCAAGACACATTCCCTCAGCCTCCAAGGAGCTCAGTGGGGTCTTGAGCCAGTAACCTTCTGCCCTAAGCATCCTCCTTCCTGGACTCAGGGAGGTTATGAGCACTGTGGTTTTCTGTGAATCCTGACTCAAAACTTGGAAGCATTGGATGGGAAGACCAACTTGGGCACAACTCTTCTGTTTAAGGCTTTCTTGTACTCAAACACCACAGGCTTATGTCTTGCTGTGACACACCTCCATCTAGTACATGTCAGTTACTGTCCACAGGGCATGGCAGTTAACCCTCGGCACACAGATGCAGCGCTTGCTTCCTGTCTGACGAGTTAAATTCTACGCATGTTATACTACCCATCTGCTTACGTTCTCAGTCCGGGATGAGCTGCCCAACTGGCTCTTCTTAAGTATGCAGACTTGATGCTCCTTCAGTCTCCCTACCTGGTACTTCCTTGATGCTGGGGCCTGCACAGGGTTTATTTTTCTCTTTAATGCACCAAACATTTTCTCCAACAGTGATGCAGCCAGCAGGAGAGACTGTTACTTACCTCCTTCTGCAGAGAGAAAAGTCAGACAACTGTAAAAAAGAAAGATCCTTCTAGTCTTGGGGATGATGACTGATTTGTTGCAACATCACAGATGATTAAATGAGTGAATGACATATGGCACGGTGTAGTGTCTGCATGGTGGTAATCAAGCACAGCTACTCATTATCACTTATAGTGAAGACCTCTATGTATCTGTATGAATATATACATACATATGTATATAGCTTAACACATAACTCACAAATACGCATGTCTTCTCAGAGTTAAGGCTGTGCTAAATCAAGTCCATGGTTATCCCCATGCAGTTTAGATGTGTTGAATAGTTACCAGCCCAAGCTAATTGAAGTTGTTATGTAAAGGAAACTTAGATGCAACTTTAGTGAGCTTAGAGTTTTGCTTCACAGGTATTCTTTGGAAGGGGTGCTGACTGAAGGGTGCAGGTGGGTGACCCTAACCGAGAGACCATTTTTTTTTTACTGTTGTTGCTGTTGGATGTGTGCACAATCTTCCTGTTTAGTGCCTCTGAATGGTATCCAAGTGGAAAGAAGCTGCTGCACGGCCAGCATGAGTCATGTCTGGTGAAGTGGGCCCTGTGAATTCCAGAGGCAGTACTGCTAGAACAAATTTATGGGGGTAGAAAGTCCAGGTTGGAAGGAAGCCTGCCTCCAGAGGAGGCTGGTTGAGCAGAGCACACAGCACCCTGGTACACTGTAGAGTTTGCTTTGGTTGCCTGTGTGGGTGTGAAGGACCATTTCTAACTATAGTCTTTATGGCTTCACTTTTGCAGGGGTTTGCATATCTGTTGTTTGGGACCAGTTTCTTGCTGTCCGACTTTAACCACATATAATTGGCATCAAAAACTTGGACAGACAAATAGTGAATATTTTGTTCATATCACATTGTGGAAGTTGGTTGTGGCTGCAGAGGCTAGTGGAAGAGACAACCGCAGAGGTGCCCTGACAAGGTGATCTTGAGATAGCAGAAGGGACAACTAACGACCGAGGCATCCAAGGACACCTTTCCGGGAAAAACAGCTAGGATGGCATATGAAGTGGGCCCGGAGGCATCAATCAGCATGCCTCTTATCCCAGTTACCAGCCACCCTCAGTGGCTGGGGCAGGGGGATTGTGTTTTCAATGCTGTCTGGACTACAGCGTAAGTTCAAGGCCAGCCTGAGTCACCTAGTGAGGTCAGTTAAGGCTGAAGCTCAGGGGCAGAGAAGCCCTGGCTCCATCTCCAGCACAGCCGAACAGTGACAAGGCTCAGCTCCTAAAGGTTGTTTTCTTTTAAAAAATATTTCATGGTCCATTAGAATGGTTCCAATGTCATTAGTGAAACTCTGGATTAAAATCAAAGCTTGTCAAATAGGATGAAAACCGGAAATTAAGGTTCATCTTTTATGGAGACTGTGGACATGGCCAGACATGAAGCAGCAGCTGGGGATGGGGGCGGAGAGATTTGCTGTTGAAAAGAATTACCGAGAAGCAGTTGAAGAAAGGTTTATTCTGGCTTATGGTTTGAGGAAATCTGAAGGCAAGGAGGCAGGAGTGAGGCTGACTGGTCACGTTGCATCAGCAATCAGGAAACAGAGTAAACAGGAAGTACATATGAGCTACAAAAACCTCAAGACCTGTCCCAGTGACCCAGCCTCCAGCAAGGATGCACCCCTAAAAGGCTCCACAACCTTCTCAAATAGTGCCACCAGCTGGGGCTTGAATGTTCAAACACGTGAACCTGTGTGAGAGACTTTCCATGGTCAAAACAGGAAAGGAAATGCTGTGCAGAGCAGAGGAAAGAGAACTGGGACCTCAAAGAGAATTGGGGAGCATGATGGCAGGCATGAGACTGTATGAGAAACCATTGAGAATAGAGCCTGAGTGGCCAGGGAAGGAGGATCCCTGGTAGCCAAGTGGTCTCTTGACACAGGCATGGTTGGACAAGCGTCCATCTGAAGCTGCTCACAGTCCCACAGTGTTATGTTGGCTCTGCCTAAGCTCCATGAAAAACCCAACATAAGTTCACAAATACTTTACCAGAGAGGCAACTGTGTCGAAGATTAACTGAGAGCTGCATCTGAGGCTGGACAGCATGAGAAAGAGGTCCAGAAGTTTCCTAACAGGACTTTCTTCACCTGTTCACCTGTAAGAGATCCTCAGGACAGGGGTAGTTGTGGTGATATGAGTTTTCAGTTGTGAATGAGTCTCCATAGCCATTTATTCAGGTGTTGTGGGGGGGAATTTACGCAGGCGAAAGTGGGTTTCAACTAGAAATGTAGATTTACTTCCAATTCTACCTTTCCTAAGTTGGGGTCTTGTGTAATAAAAATGCCTTGATAATATTAAAGAACAGAATCAATACTTTGGCATGAACATTAGATTTTCTGGAGCTAAGATGCCAGCTTATTTTGGAGCCCCTGACTTTTGGGGGGTTAGCTTGCTTTATTTTGTTCCCACATCTTGGGGTGGTTGCACATGAACAAACAGATGGAGAACAAATGAGACATTTACAAACCAGCTCCTCCTGAGACATTTACTTTGGCCAGGCTGGTTAATTGTATGGGTTTTGATGTGAATTCCTCTAATTCTTGGCCCCAAAGCACTGATTTTTGTCACACATGATTTATTGGAGTGTTTGCTGTCTTTAATATCTCCCACATTGGAAATTGCTGTGTTTGGCAATGTGCTGCTTAAGTTTAAATTAGGAATTTGTTTCTATCAGCTTGATCAAGGGTTGGAGGAAGTCCTACAATTTGTCTCCTGAAAAATATCACAAGCTATGTTTCTCTGGAGACGAATCTTTCAACACAGCGTTTGAGGAGGTCTGCGACGTGGAAGGAATTCATCGTGGGCCGAGGGAGGACCAGAGATGCTGGCTCTGTTCGTAAGGGAGTAACTCAAGATCATGCCCAGCAAACGATAACTGGCAACATGAGGGAGGTGGTGAGCTCGAGAAGTCAGATGAGTCAGAGAGGCAGGAAGTACTCATGGGTCTCAGGGGAGATGAGAGCGGTGTTGGTGGAGGTGGTCAGAGAGTGCCACCAGACACTGGTGACGTAGGAAGGGCATTTTAAAAGTACCCTTTCTGTGTTAGCAGCTTTATTGAGTTAAAACTTGTACCAGCTAGAAATACTTATTGGAAGTGTAAACTTCAATATGTATATACCCATTAAATTATCAGTAAGATCAGAGCAATAAGTATTCTCATCACCCGGACAGTGTCTTCATCCTGTTTGTAGTGGTCTCTTCTGCCTGTAAGGAGTCATCTGTTTCCCCTTGGTCACTTTCCTTTGCACTTGCTAGACATTTTCCCCTGGTGTCTTTTACATGGGACAATTTTTTTTTTGAAATTCCTCCAAGTTATTACCTGTATGTGGTGGTTTGAAAGAAAATGGCCCCCAAAGGGAATGGCATTATTAGGAAGTGTGGTCTTTTTGGAGGAAGTGTGTCACTGTGGAGGTGGGCTTTGAGGCCTCCTAGATGCTCAAGATACCACCCAGTGAGACAGACCACTTCCTGTTGCCTGTGAGTCATGATGTAAGAACTCCTAGCTCCTTCTCTAGCACCACGTCTGTCTGTGTGCTGCCTTGCTTCCCGCCATGATGATAATGGACTAAACCTTTGAACTGTAAGCCAGCCCCAATTGAATGTCTTCCTTTATAAGAGTTGCTGTGGTCATGGTGTCTCTTCACAGCAATAGAAACCCTAAGACACTATATTGATAGCTCATTCTTCTTAAATTTTTGAGCAGTAAGCATTTACATGGATGTATCAAGACTGTCCCAGTACTATCCAGCTGGTGGTTAGTTGACAGTCTTCAGTTTGGGGCTATTATAGATAGAAAGAGATGCAATAGTTATTCACGACAGTTTGTCGATGGACACATACTTCTGTTTTTTTGTTTTGTTTTGTTTTGTTTGTTTGTTTTTGGTCAATGAACAGTAGTGTAACAGCTGGGGCTTATGATTCATGTCTAAGAATCTACACAACTTACACTTGAGATATTTTTATTGTTTTTAGGTCTCTACTACAATATATGAGAATTTTATATCCATACTTGGTAGGGGAGGACTTTCTCTCTCTCTCTCTCCATCTCTCTCTCTCTCCATCTCTCTCTCTCTCTCTCTCTCTCTCTCTCTCTCTCTCCCTCCCTCCATTTCTTTCTTTCTTTCTTTCTTTCTTTCTTTCTTTCTTTCTTTCTTTTTCAAGACAGTGTTTCCATGCAGCTTTCTTTCTTCAAGGTCTCTTCTATGTGGCCCTGGCTGTTCTGGAACTCACTATATTGACCAGGCTGGCCTCGGACTCACAGAGGTCCGCCTGCCTCTGCCTCTCAAGTGCTGGGATTAGAGGCGTGCGCCACCATCACTACTGGGCCAGACTTTTTCATTGTAGCCTTTCAAATAAGTGTGCAATGGATTTTTATGAGGTTTTAATTTATACTTCTTTAAAGATTAACTATGTGGGACATTACTTATTTTGTTTAATTAATTATAATTCAAGTATGTGTTTTTTAGAAATTATTTTATATGTATGGGTGTTTCCTTGCATGTATCTATGCACCATGTGCATGACTAGTACCTGTGGAAGCCCTAAGAGGGCATCAGATGCCCTGGAACTAGTTACAGACGGTTGTGAGCTACCACGTAGGTGCTAGGAATCAAACCTGGGTTCTCTGCAAGAGCAGCTAGTGCTCTTAACCACTGAGCTATATCTTTAGCCCCCCAAATATGTTTTTTTTATAAATGAAGTATCTAATCAGATATTTTTCCTGCCTTTTAATCATGTTTTGTGTTTTTTTTTTACTGTTGACTGTGGGGTTTGCTTTGTGGTGATGGGGGAGAACTTAGGGCCTCATGCTTGCTAAGAAAGCACTTTACTACTGAGCTAGGCAGTGTTTCATGTGCACAGGTTGTCCTTGAACTGTGCTGCAGAAGACAACCTTGAACTCCTGGTGCTCCTGCATCTACTCCCGAGTGCTGGGATTACTGGCGTGCATCTGCTCTGGTTGACTTTTGAGATTTCATGTGTTCTGGGATCAAGAGCTGTGTCACACATGCAGTTTGTCCCTGTTCTCTGTGTGTGTGTGTGTGTGTGTGTGTGTGTGTGTGTGCGCGCGCGCATATGTAGGGGTTGATGGGTGGGTGGGTGTGTATGTGCCACAGCGTTCATGTGGAAGTAAGGGGGCAGCTTCCGGGAGTTGGTTCCTGCCTTCCACCATGTGAGTCCTCAAGATCAAGCTCAGATTGTCAGGGTTGGTGGCAGGTGTCTTTCCCCTGTCTCTCTTCATTTTATGTAATTAAACTGTCACTAATTCTGAATAAAAAGATGGCACTGATGGGTATGTATGTATCTAGATGCAACTCATGCTCACATCATGTTGATAAGTACATGAGGATTTTTATCATACCCCGTTTGTAAGAATGAAACTAGACTTCTATAGTGCACATTCTAGAAGTGCTCCTGACTTTGTGTTTCTTAGTTAAACGTGAGGTTGGGTTTAGATTGAGATGAGCTTATTTTATCATGTTGAGATAGTATCCGTCTATCTTTATTCCACAAATGATTTCAACTAGACCTTTTCATCTGCATGTAATGGTCCCTACTATTTATGGGTAGAGGCTTTGATCCTCTTTCCCAGTGCATATCATTAATTCTAAATAGAAATCATATTTCAAAAAGAACTGTGGGCATGACTGCCATCACAACAGGGATTGAATATCTAGAAAACCGGTGAAGCTTTTGAGAGCCTTGGATTTTGGCTTATTCTCTGACATATTTTTTTCATGATTTGGCTTATAAATATTAAAATCATTGTGTCTTTTTTTTCACAGCTTGTACTTTTTGTCCAATATCAATCTGGCACAGAATTGAAATAATTTCCTTCTTGAATTAAATCTCCGAACTCCTTGGGTTAGCCTTCTAGTTTTCAGACTTTCTGAGTCACTTTGTCCTAGTGTGTTTGAGTTGAGTTTCACTTTGCATTCCAATGTCAAATTTCTTTGTTTTCAATAAAAGGTGAATTGTCCCATCCACATTTTTTAGTATGACAGAAATATTTGGTTTCAATACTACTAGTTTAGGCCCGTCTTACAAACTTTGAATGTATTGTGGTTCAACTTTTAAATTTAAATCAATCAATAATTAATAAATAAAATATTTTGTGCTACAGGGGATGAAGCCAGGTTTGTGACCTACACCTGGGTCCTCATGCCCACTAGGTGAGTGTTCACTAACTGAGCTGGAATATCCCCAGCCCAGGGTTTAACTTTTGCCCAATCAAAATGTGCTCTTTCTCTTGTAAGTTTGTCTTTGTCCCATGGATTGTTTATATCTGTGTTGACATCCACACACTTGCAGACCTTCTGGATATTTATTAGATATTGTAAGGACTTCAGAATCAGTATCTACCATGATTGTGTTTAGTTCCAAGTCTATGAACTTGTGCTGCCTCTCGCCTTCCTTTTCTTTCCTCTCTTTCAACTTTCATGTTGTTGGAATATCTACCACTCTGCATTTACTCTGCTGTTTTCCCTGATCACTGTTCCCTATGCTCTCACATCTTTTGCTGCTTAGCCATCATTGTTGTTAAAGCCCACCTCCACCCCTACTCCAGACCCTCTCACCCCCACCCTGTCACAGATATGGCACCCTGAGAAGGCTGGTTATGGTAGCAATATTCCCAGAATTCTCTGTCTATCATAGACTTTGGACTATTGTCTTTCATTTTGTCAATCTATAAAACTATTTGTACATATTCCCTTTTCTAAAAGTCTTTTGAAGTTCTAGCATTTCTCAGAATTAATTGTTGCTAGGGAGATGTCTAAGATAAGTTGGATATTTTCCCTTGGTAATTTATTTACCTGGCCTTCTAAGTACTATTTCCTTATTTTTGAAATTCAGTAATTTGGACTATGCAATGATATCGAACATAGTAGGTTAGTTTTTCCTGGGATAGGATGTGCATTTTTTATGTAAATTCAACATGTCTTTTATTTTTTGGAAATTGTTAGCTTTGTTTTTTCCATTTGCATATTTTTGATATCTTTCCGATGTCTTTATGTCCAGTTTCCCCCTTTCCCATTTCTGCCTTCAGCGCCCTGGCCAGCGTCTCTCAGACCTCAGGCACTTTTCATTCCTACTGTGCATCTGTGGTGACTTGCTTTCATGCCCACCTTTCCCTGAGATGAGTTAGCTGTCCCTTATTTCCTTCCCTGTTTTCATCTGCTTCTGGATGGCCAGCTGTTTATTTTCTTCTCTCAGTCTTCCCTCCATGCAGTACTGTGACTAGTTCCTGAGATGGCGCCTTCTGATGACTTATGTTTGAGGGGAGTGCACTTTTCTGAGATCAGCGATCTTCACAAGTTTTTGTTGGGAAGAACCTAGGGCTGGAACTTTCCAGATGACCCTTGATTCTTGGTGGCAGGCCCATCAACCCTCGCCTCTTCCCAGCTCATGGAGATTGTCCATGGGGAGCTCACAGAGTAGAATCTTTTGTTTCCTGGTTGCTATAGCAACAAGCTGTAAATACACTGATCTGTGTGGTTTCTCATGCTTAGCATTAGCTTTTAGTGCAACTTTGTGCTCTCTTTTCCACTGTCATAAATAAGCAAATTTACTTTGTACACTGTGGTGTTTCTCACCACCAAGAAATCTCAGAACCCAAGGCCACAGCGTTGCCTACCCCCTCTCAACCACAGACACTGCCACTTACTCTCTGCTTTTGTTAGACTTTCCATCTGCTCAGTAGTGTGGGGCTTTCTCCTAACTGATTTCACAAAAAAGTTAAGTTTTCATTAAAAAATTTGTCTTCTTCTGATCTTCAAATGATTCTCAAGGAAGATATTCTGACTTTAAAACCATAACCCCTTTCAAAGAAATATTTTTAATAATTTTGAGAATTTCATACAATATACTTTGATCATATTCACCCTCCCACTACCCCTAACTCCTCCCATATCCACCCCACTTTTCTACCCTCCCAACATCATATTACTTCCCCCTCTTTTATCTCATTGTCTCTAATGGGACATTGTCTCTAGTGGGACCATCCACTGAAGTGTGGTTGACCTACCAGGGACCACACCCTTGAAGAAAACTGACTCTCCCTCAAAGCCACCAACTGTTCACATCTCCTCAGTTGTGGGGGGAGTCATGAGTGCCTGCCACCTCCATGCTAGACCGTTGACTGGCTTGATCTTCTGCCCTGACCTCTGGCTCTTGCACTATTTCTACTCCTCTTCTGAGACGGTCCTTGAGCCTCAGTAGGGGTTGGGCAGGAATACAGATGTCCCATTTGTGCCTGAGTACTCCTGCATGCTCTCATTGATATACTTTGACCAGTTGTGAGTTTCTGTGTTAACCACTGTCCTCACTGATGTGTGATGGAGAGATACAATGGTGAAGAGCTTTGGTGGAGAGATACAATGGTGGAGAGCTATGGTGGAGAGATACAATGATAGAGAGCTATGGTGGAGAGATACAATGATAGAGAGCTATGGTGGAGAGATACAATGGTGGAGAGCGACGGTGGAGAGATGCAATTGTGGCTAAAGTTTTCCTGGTTCTGCAGCTCCTGTGGCCCTGCGGCCGGCCACTTGGACCCAAGTAAACACACAGAGACTTATATCACTTATAAACTGTATGACCGTGGCAGGCTTCTTGCTATCTAGTTCTTAGATCTTAAATTAACCCATTTCTATTAATCTATATCTTTCCACGTGGCTTGTGGCTTACTGGTATCTTACATCATGCTTCTCATGGCGGCGGCTGGCAGCGTCTCTCGGCCTCAGCCTTCCACTTCCCAGAATTCTCCTCTCTGCTTGTCCCGCCTATACTTCCTGCCTGGCTACTGGCCAATCAGCACTTTATTTATCAATCAATCATCCATAACATGCAATGGTAGAGAGCAATGGTGGAGAGATGCAATGGTGGAGAGATACAATGGTGGAGAGCTATGGTGGAGAGATACAAATTTAGAGGGCATTTTGTTATTATGTCGTTAGCAGAATAACAGCAGTGGGTTCTCCCATGGGGCCTGCTAGCTCCCCGACCCTGAGTTCTTTCTTTACATTTACCAGGTATCTTTCTCTCATGGAGCAGTTCTTAAATTCATTCAGAAAGCAGTTGGTCACCCCCATAACATTCAAGCCACTATTGCACCCCTGGGTATTGCTGGGCCAGTCATATTGTAGTTCACAGGGTTCACATCTGCATGAGACTGTTGATGTCTCCTCCACTGCTCAATAGCACCTTTCAGGACCATGGAGCCAGTCAGCACAAAGGAAACTTCCTTAAAACCATCATCCTTACACTAGAAGGCAACATAATGACCGATATTTCAACCTTACTCAGAGAAAAAGGACATCAAAATAACTATTATACATGAGTTTTAAAACAGAACAAGAACTTCCAGGCCATATCAAACCGTGCATGACATGTCTCCTAAGAATTTTTTAAATGTCCTTAGCCGTATTATTGAAAGGGTGTGGATCCAGATGGGAGGGGAGGTGGGGAGGAACTGGACAGGTAGGGAGAGGGTAAACCGAATCAAAATATATTATATGAAAAAATCTACTTTTTAATAAAAGAAAAAAAACTAAATATTTACTACTCATCTTATGGATTTAAAATGTGTTCTGTAATAGGAAGCTAATAATGCATGGAAGGACTTCTATGATATTGAACTAAACTGAAGGCAGTTTGGTGTGAATAGGTTCTGCTTTGCCTTGCTTAATCAACCTCTCTAGCCCTCACAAGTTTAAACCATGAATGTTAAATTATCCACGAAGGCTAGCTGATTAACTGAGACATTTGTGGTAACTTTTAATGAAAGGATAGATTTTCATGAAGAATTACCCATTTGATTAAACTATTGTTAGGAAGAAAATAAGATTGAGTCATTTGGAATGTAGAAATATAACTGTGTAGAAGCAATAATTTCTTTAGTTAAGGATATCTTATTAAAGTTTGCCTTTTTGTACTGAAAAAAAGAGAAAACTACTATAGGAACTTTTTATCCTAATATGTTCTGGCTCTTACCTAGAATTTTAGTATGCAAAATTTTCAGGAGTTTCTCTTTTCCTCACCCTTCAAAGGAGAAAAACCATTTTGCTAAAAACCAGGTATGTCATATTTACATGTCATTAAAATAACTCTGCAGTTGATATTCGTGTTTATCTCACTCAAAGATGTCCCTGCGTGCCTTGAGAACAGATGCAAAGCAAATGAGTGAGCAAGGAAGTGCCCACCATCTCTGTCTTCACGTCTGCTTAAGAATGTGTCTGCACATCCTCACTCCCTCTCCTCCAGTGGCTGTGCCAAATGAACGCAGTGACAGACTTGATAAGGAAGAGGCAGGGTAGTCTCAGCACGCGAGACCATGGAAATGGAAAACTACTACACACTCATGGGTACTTTACAAGGCATAAGGGGTGAAGACTGAAAAGTGCACCTGGTGTGTGTTGTATGTGCATCTGTAGATGTGTGTGTGTGTGTGTGTGTGTGTATGCATCTGTAGGTGTGTGTATGTAGGTTTGTGTGCAAATGTATCTGTTGGTATCTGTGTGTGTGCGAGTGTATTTGTAGGTGTGCTTATCTGTAGGTGTGTGTGCATCTGTATGTATGTGTCTGTAGGTGTATGTGTGTGACTGTAGGTGTGTGTGTGCGCATGTGTGTGTGTGTGTATCTGTAGGTGTGCATATGTCTGTAGGTGTGTATGTGTATCTGTAGGTGTGCATGTGTGTCTGTAGGTGTATGTGTGTGACTGTAGGTGTGCATGTGTGTCTGTAGGTGTATGTGTGTGACTTTAGGCGTATGTGTGCACATGCGTGTGTGCATGTGT